>CAIGRS010207031.1:0-12516 GCA_903798395.1 Fraxinus floribunda | reverse complement strand
TCGGGTCTTATTCGGTTCTTCGGTTCTAGGTCCAGACCCATTACCCGACCCAAACCGTTCGGTTCTCAATTCGAGTACCCGTTCGAGTATTTAATTTATGAAGAACCGCTCGATTCGATTCGGTTCGGGACTTTGTCTAGCCCTACTAAGATCAGTGAAAGTGATAAACTCGAGGCTTGCATGACACAATGGTCATCTACAGTTTGTATGAGGAATGAAAAAACTGAATTTAGAACACTTTACCTAAAATAAAAGCTTGCAAAGATCCAAGCAAAATCATGTAATCAATCAGATAGTGAAGTTAGTAGTCTGAATCCTTATTCAAATGTTATATGCATGGACATCTTAAACAATATGGAAGGGGTGTCCAATGAGTTTTATATGAAAGAAATAAAGGCCTTTAAGGATCCCAATTTCAGAGTGTCGTTTGTGAAGATGCCAGAAGCTAGGAGAAGACGTATCTTGGAACTGCTTTGATATGATTGCTATTTTAATTTCTCTAGTATCTTGTAGTTTTCATTTGTGATGTAGAAGGTTGAAGCATTGTGTTATTTTCACAGCTCCAAGTACTTTTGTGAACTTTCTTGGTGATGTACTATTTTTATGTATGAACTTAGTGATGTTGTTTGTTGTAGAACTAATGTTAATTTTTCTTTTAATTTCTCAATGCTAGATTGCTTGTTTTATTTGAATCAATGATGGTTGTTATGACTTATGATAATTATTGTGAGTATATTTTGTTCACAGTATGGATGATAATGTGAATATCGATGATTCCATTGATGAAGATTCGNTAGGTTGCCTATTTTATGTGACTGAATGATGGTTTTTATTACTTAAGATAATTAATGTGAGTATATTTTGTTCACAATATGGATGATAATTTGAATGTTGGCGATTCCATTGATGAAGATTCGAGTGATGATGATTTGTTATTCATGAACGAGTTTGACGATTTAATGATACTTAATACGATTGTTGTTTACAAAGGAAGTACAATCGCATGATACCTTGTAGGATATAATGCTTACAGGAAAAATGTACATGCTAGCAATTCTAAATGAACATTCGGACGTGTGCTATCGTAATTTCTGTAAGCAAAAAAAACGTTTTCATGAATTTTGTGATATTTTAAAAAAGAATGAGCTACTGGAAGATGGAAAAAAAGTGAGTGTCGAGGACGGTGTTGCTATGTTTCTAATGAGTATAGGACACACTACACGATATCATATTATTGGTGATAGGTTTCAGTATTCCAACAACATGATACATAAATGGTTTAAACGAATGATTTACTGGCAAACAAGTAAACCGTGTTAGATAATCCGTCCCATAAATCAAGATGTGCATGAGAGGATTTTGTGCAAATATAATTTCTTTAAGGATTGTATAGGCGTAATAGATGATACACATGTTGCAGATTGGGTAACTGCATCGAGACGAACATCTTTTCGTGGAAGGAAAACTAATGTAACACAAAATGTGATGTTGACATGTTATTTCAATATGAAATTCACATTTGTGTATTCTAGTTGGGATGACACTGCTAATTATTCGTGAGTATTCGTTGTCGCAGTCATAAGAAGATCGAACAACTTTCCAGTGCCACGGGGATGTATATTCTTGTACTTTAAATAAATTTTGTGAATGTATCTACAGTGTTACACTATGTAAGTTATTTATTTTACAGATAAATTTTACCTTGTTGATTCTGGCTATCTAAGCATATCTGGATTTCTTGCCCCTTATCACGGTCAAAGATTTCATCTGCGTGACTATGTTGAATATGGAAGACTACGTGGGAAGGAAGAATTGTTCAACTATAGACACTTATCGTGCAGTAACATTATTGAACATTGCATTGGAGTTTTAAAGGCAAGATTTCCTATTTTAAAACTGATTACCAATTATTCACTTAGTAGGCAAAGACAAATCTCTATTGCATGTTGCGCGATACACAACTTTATTTATCGGGAGCACGCTTTAGATATGTTGTTCTTTGAGTATTTAGAGGAGAATATAGTGTTTCAAGATATACCATAGTTAGGTTAAGATCAATAAGTCGTACATTTTGATACTAGTCAACAGCTCAAATGAGACAAGTTAGAGATCAAATTGCTGCACATATGTGAAATAACTACTTAAAACGTCGTACATGATTCTGTGGATTTATTTTATATTTTGTTTATTATCTGCTTGTTTTGTCATGACATGTAAAACTTCTAATTGTATCGATTGAATTGTTTTGTCAAATTTAATTTAGGTTTTGCCTTTTATATCTGAAAAAAATATTTTAAGATTCACCAACTTTAAAATTTATATGTTATTTAATACTATATTCACATTAAAGTATTAAAATTTATTGAATAATCAATTTTTTTGAATAAATTATTATAAAAAAAGATTCTCAAAATTTTAAAGTAAACGTGCTTTTCACTTTTATATTTTAAGAAAACAGTATTTTAAAATAAAAAAAAGAACATGTTTTTAGAAATTTCAAAACAGATATACAAAACACAAAACTAAAAATAAATTCAAAATACAAAACTAAAAATTGAAATACGAGAACGTTCTCTACATTTTTCATGTAAAATAAATGTAATCAAATACAACCTAACAAAAAAATAAAAATAAATCAATGAAATAATCGGGAAAACTCGGGGGACTTTTTGCAACCCCCTAAGCCTTCCTCCTCTCTCATCTATCTTCTTCCAAAAGTCTCTTTGACCATCGCCACCACCTCCGCTCCTTCTTCCCTGCTTCCTTCTATTTTCTTCATCTAATTTTTTTTTTTTTTTTGTTAATGATTTCACATTCTCATAATAAATAATCTCCCCCTTTTCCTATTTGTCCGCGTTCTTGATTTCACATGACCATTAATAGGATCTTTCTTGAATTATATTGTAAAAAAAATCTGATTATTTGATAAGTGGTTTGGATCTTTTCTGTTATCTGGAAATGGGTATCTGTTTTTCCACCACAAAAGTTAGTGGTTCCAATAGCAACACCCCTTCAACCACCGCGAACAATCATCAGCACCACCGCCCGAGAAATGACTGCACCTCCAGCAAGCCAGCCTCCACTACCACAACCTCTAATGTTTCGTCAAGAAAACAGGGGGGTTCTCATTATAATTATCATAAGACAAAAGAAAGTCATAGAAATGATCAAAAGAGGAATATTCCACATATGGTTAAGAATAGTTCAAAAAGGCCAGGTGGAATCATCCCTTGTGGGAAAAGAACAGATTTTGGTTATGATAAAGATTTCAATAATCGATATACTATTGGCAAATTATTGGGCCATGGCCAATTTGGATATACATATGTTGCAATTGATAAGTCAAACGGAGATCGTGTTGCTGTAAAGAAAATTGAGAAGAATAAGGTAATAATTTTTCTACCATTTTTTATTATAATATTGTTTTTTAAATTCACAGGAAAATTGCGTTTAATAGGTTGCATCATGCTCTTTTAATCTGAATGCATCTTTTATATTTCTGTGAATTTGGTTTTATTGTGGTAATTGTTATGGGTTTTGATTTTTCTTGATTGGTAATTTGGGTTGTATTATTTATGCTGTGCTTAAATGTTTACCCTTGATTCCATGATAGATATATATTACGATGTATGATTCCATGATAATGTTTTGATCTTTTTGCATCTTAGGCAACCGAAATGAATATATGTTTTTAATGGAATATTCTCCAATTATCTATTGGGGATGCAATATCCTTCTTTTGATATTATACTTATACCTTATTAGGTGATTGGTTTAATTAATTAAACTTGCACCTCCAAATTTGCTTGGTATTGTTTCTTAACTGACACAAGTGGCTGCTCCTTCAGGTGAACTTAATCTCTCTCAAATATAAGGTTTTGATATGGTTTTGGATCTTTAAAACAATTTTTATTGAAGACTCATAACAAATGTCTCGAATTCCTTGAGCGGTAGAGTTTTAGTTCCTGAATATACTAGCTAATAAATAATCAGTTCCAAGATGGATATGTTGTTCCCTTCTTCTTACAGCTGTGCATTTACTTGATTGCTACATTTCGACTTAAATTTCCTTTGAAGTAGAAATTTCAGACTTATGGTTGTAGTCCTGCATATGTGGCAGATGGTTCTTCCCATTGCTGTTGAGGATGTCAAGCGAGAAGTCAAGATATTGAAAGCTTTAGCTGGTCATGAGAATGTGGTTCAGTTCCATAATTCATTTGAGGATGATTCTTATGTGTACATAGTAATGGAGTAAGTTTTTCTAAGGTCCATTTTGTCGCTCAAAATCCCCTTTCCCAATATTAGTTGTAGAATTGAACATGACGTGAATGAATTGTTTTCCATGTTGGTCTAATTAGGTTATGCGAGGGTGGTGAATTGCTGGACCGCATTTTGTCAAAGTAAGCGTACCCCATTTTTCCATTCAATAGGACTTGTAGGCTGCATGACTGGCATTTTGTGTGCTATGCATATTCTTTCGAATTAAGAAGTATTATTCCAGGGCTTACCTATGATTTCCTCTAATCAGAAAGGATAGCCGTTACACAGAGAAAGATGCAGCAATCATTGTAAGGCAAATGCTAAAAGTTGCAGCTGAGTGTCATTTACATGGTTTAGTACACCGTGACATGAAGCCAGAGGTATGCTTAGTGAGTTAGAGATTGTTGTTATATTTGAAAGGGAATATGGTGCTTGATGTTCGCACATACATTTTTTTCTCTGTAGAATTTTCTATTCAAGTCACCAAAAGATGATTCATCATTGAAAGCTACAGATTTTGGTCTTTCAGACTTCATTAGACCAGGTAATCATATACTTGGTTTTGTTATTTGTTAGTTAACCAATTTAAACTTATTTCTGAAGTTTTGGAATTTCTGTCCCGAATGCATCACTTCAATTTTTGAAGTACAATTAAATTGCGTGTTCTTTCAGGTTAATGCACATGGACATATAGATGTTCTCATTTTTATGCACACCACTAGTCAGTCACCTGAATGATTAGACTAAAGCTTTATATTACAGTCTTCATGCTCCTGCCAATTGTTATATTTATAAAAAAAATTCATTTGTTTCTCATTCATTATGAACTCTCATTATTTTATTTGAAGGAAAGAAATTCAAAGATATTGTTGGTAGTGCATACTATGTAGCTCCAGAGGTGTTGAAGCGTAAGTCAGGCCCTGAATCCGATGTGTGGAGTATTGGTGTAATTACTTATATTTTGCTCTGTGGCCGGCGTCCCTTTTGGGACAAAACTGAGGACGGCATATTTAAAGAGGTGGGTACTGCATTTCGTTCTTGGTTCACGAGTTTGAATTAATGGATAATCTTTAAACTTTTCTATGGACTTCAGAATTGAGTTCCACGTCATGATGCCTTTTGGGCTCGAATTTCCATTAATGGGCTTGCTTTTGGATCCTCAACCTCAGATAAAAAAGAATAAGCCCCTGTTTGAGCCAACTTTTTTGAAAATGAGAATGAAAAATATAGTCGTTATTGACCCATACAAAAGATAGAAAATTTGAATTTAAATGTTAATGTGATGGATAACGGTCATATTTTTCATTTTAAGGAGAAAAAAATATGGTTTAAACGAGGCCTAAATAAATGAAGTCTTGGCATTAAGTTTTATCTTCATCCTAAAAGAAGTTTTGTACTCTCTCCTTTTAAGTATTTTGACGCGCCCCATCTCATTATTTGTATGTCATTTGCATATTTGGTTTTAATCATATTTAAATTTCACATATTTGGTCATTCATGGGTTGTAACTGTGTATATGTTATATATATATATATATATAGGTTCTAAGAAACAAGCCTGACTTTCGGCGAAAACCATGGCCAAGCATAAGCAATGCAGCTAAAGATTTTGTGAAGAAGTTACTGGTGAAAGATCCTCGTGCCAGACTTACTGCAGCTCAGGCCTTATGTATGTATTTGCTCTTCTAAAAGCAATACATCCTTACATTTTACAAAAAAATATGGCTATTCTTATCAAGTGGTTTTCAGAATGATTCCTCCTACAATTGTGTGAATTTACAATGGCAAAGGTGACTGTATTCATAACAGTTTCTCCATGAGTATATAAAGTGGTCTTTCTTCCATGTTTATTTGTAGAGACCGAACATTAGGTTTTTGCATTGAAAATGGACATCCTTCTTCCTTCATTAACTGAGGGTTTAAAAGGGATGATCACAAGATTTGATAGGATTACTGAAGAATGAAATAAGAATTTTCTGTATTGCTCGATTGAATTGTACACACCTATTACACACTATTTCTAGTACAACAATAAAAATAAAAGAGGAAAAAATATTCTTCTAATTTAGGATACAAGAAATTAGCTTAGCAATCAATCTAAGTTATGGAAAGATTTAATCAATCATATATCAATCATGATTAATCTCTCAGTCATACTCAATCATATATCAATCATGATTAATTTCTAGGATTTCAAGACTTCCCCTCAAGTTGGATTGTAGTTGTTAATCATGGCCAACTTGAAGATGAAATCATAAAAATTGTGCATCGGTAATCCTTTGGTTAAGATGTTCGCAGTTTGTTCTTTTGTAGGAATATAGGTCATACAAATAACTCTTTCTTCCACCTTTTCTTTTGATGAATGTCTATATACTTCTACATGCTTAGTTCAGTTATGTTAAATGGGATTGAGAAAAATGTTGATGACAGCTTTGTTATCACAATAGAATTCGATCGGTAATTGCATTGACCTGTAGTTCTTCCAAAAGTTTTTTTAATCACAATTTTTCACATATTCCTTGTGCAACAGCTCTAAACTTAGCCTCATCACTACTTTTGGCTACTACATTCAGCTTGTTTTGGCATGTGCATATGCTGGCTTGCTACACTTACTGGAAAAACGATATCAGGTCACATAGATTAGTTACCAACAAGTCTCTGATACCTTTCCCTTTCAACTGCTTTCCTGCTTCAATGGGTGCGTCACTCGACTTACAGCTGAGCATGACTGTTTTAGTTAAGAGGTCAATGACCTATTTTTGTTGAGAAACACTGAACCGTTTCTTTGATCTAGCTGTCTTCTTTCTCAAGAAGTGCCGCATTTGTCTCATATACTTAACTTCAAATTTAGTGGCTAAGACCTTCCATCATGATATTATCTCCAGTTAGGGTGATGTCGTAAACATATACATTCAAAATTGTTTTATTTTTTTTTGCATAACATAGGGTGATCTATTGTCCATGACAATAACCTTTCGTTTTTATGCCGTAGAAAATCTATCAAACCATGCTCTAGGAGATTGTTTGAATCTATACAAGATCCTTTTCAACTTCGTACTTTATTTTGTTCTCCCTTTTTACATTTACATAAACATGGAGGTAGTGTCATGAAAACCTCATCTTCTAGTTTGCCATTCAAGAAAGCATTTTTTATATCGAGTTGTTGAAGTGGCCAATCTAGGTTGGCGGCCAAGAACAAAAGAACTCGAACTGTATTCAACTTAGCCACTGGTGCAAAGGTTTTTATGTAGTTAATGCCATAGGTTTGAGTAAATCCTTTTGCAACAAGATGAGCTTTGTACCTTTTCACCGTCCCATCAGCTCTGTACTTCACAGTAAACACCTTTTTACAACCCACTGTTCTCTTTCTATGTGGCAAATTCATCACTTCCAAAGTTTCATTTTTTTCCAACACCCTTATTTCCTCCATCACCGTGTCTCACTTTCTCTCCACTCAAGAATCTCCAATGCCTCTTGGATATTCATCGAAATTTTCACACTATCGAGGTTAGAAGTAAAAGCGTGATACTTTGTAGACAATGCATTGTAGGACACATTTTGAAATGTGATGAAGAGAGTACACGAATGAGATTGTTTTCTGAGTGCAGTAGGTAAATCAATATCATCAGGTTTAAAGTATTAGAGAGGTTCTAATAACTGATTTGACCTAGGGAAAGATTCTTGGTTGTGCGGAGCTGCCACCGGTTCACTCAATCGGTACCTCAGGTGTGAGATTCTCATTGTGCCTTGATTTTGGCTTTCGTGACTAAACTAGTACCTCTTTGTTTTGCTATTTTTCTACACATTCATTTGAGTGTAGGCTGCCTTCTGTGACCGGCAAAGGAGTGGAGGATGATGAGGTGTGATAAATCATAAAATCAGTATTTGGGGAAAAATAAAAAAAAATAGTCACTTACCGAGTGATTCAAGATTCGAGATTCATTTAAATTCTCCCTTGGATTAAGGACTTGGGATGGAAAGGAGCGATTTCAAAGAATGTTACATCAAGACTGACAAATGTGTTATGTGATACGGGATCATAACATTTGTAACCTTTTTGTGCAGGTGAATAGCCAAGAAAAACACATTTTTGTGTAATTTGGTTTGCTGGTGTGTATGGACATGTACAAATGCTGTAGAGCTAAAGATTTTAAGGGGAAGAGTGGAATTAAGTTGAGAGTGAGGAAAGATCTTGAATTTTTTTAAGAGGGGTAACAAATGAAAGGATTCGAGGTTGTAGTTAAGATAGCATCGCCCCAAAAAAATGTGACATGTTGGTAGTGAACATTAGGGGATGAGCTACATCAAGGATGTCTATTTTTTGGTTCGGCAATCCATTGTCGGTGCGTAAAATTTGTATTTTAGTGTTGAATTGTGTTTATATCATGAAGTGGAAATTGATAAAAATAGAAGGACTTCAGTTTTATCTTTCAACAAATAGATCCAATAAAGTCATGTATGGTCATGAATGTGATACATCATTTTGTGTGTGTTCGACTAGAAATACGGGAAAGACCCCAAACATAGTGGTGAATGGTAGTGAACGGTTTAGTAGGTTTGTATGTAGACTTTGGAAATGAAGTACGATGATATTTTTGCAAGTTCACACACTTCGCATTGAATATCAAAAGACGATTTATTCGAACATAGAGCAGGAAATAAATGTCGCAAATATTGAAAATTAGGATGGATAATAGAATGTCATAACAGGAGTTCATTATTCTTAAGAGGAAAAAAAGAATCACTGATAACATTTTAACTTTGGTTACTCACTTTAGCCTGCTCGAAATAGTAGAGGCCTTTACTCTTTAGCACTGTCAATCATCGTCCTCGATGACAGGTCCTAAAAGACATAATGAGAGGAAAGAAATTTAGCATAGCAGTTGGAGAGTTTAGTCTGTTGACTTATAGATAACAGATTACAAGATAATTTTGGAATATGGAGGATTGAGTTTAAAGTGATACAATCAGATATACGGATACTTCCTTTGCCTGCAACAGGATAAAGGGATCCATTTGCAATTTTTACTTTCATATTTCTAGCATATGGTGAATACGTTGAAAATAGATGATAAGAATCAGTCATATGGTTAGATGCTCCTGAGTCTATAATCCAGAGAGTATGAGTACGGGAAGTGGGTAAGGCTTTCAAGGGATTACTTCTATTGGCTAAGAAATTAGAAGAAATGTTTTTTGATGACTAACCGGAGGATTGAAGGGTAGCGATTATCTACATGGTTTTTTCCAATTGATCTGAGTTTGAGGTGTTGCTGCCTGGATTGGACTGAGTATTTTTCTCTCCCTATTGTTTCTTGGTTTGACTCGTGCGAGTTTTCGAAGTCACCGATTCCTGGTCGTTGATAGAGGCATCCTCCATTATTAGCTCGGTTTAGGAGAAAATCGACTCTGATACCATAAAGAATGAAATAAGAATTTTCTGTAATTCTTGATTGAATTGTACACACCTATTACGCCCTATTTATAGTACAACCATAAAAATAGAAAGGAAAAAATAATCTTATAAATTAGGATACAAGAATTAGTCTAACAATCAACTTAAGTTATGGAAAGAATCAATCATATATCAATCATGATTAATCTCTCAATCATAATCAATTATATATCAATCATGACAAATCTCTAGGATTTCTACAATTACTTTTATGCCCTGGGTTGAGATAATTGAATCAAATTCCGACCCAAACAGATTGATGTTGTGGGATGACCTCACAAATGAACTTTAATTCTGTCCAGTGTGCAAGTCATAAAAACTAATGCAAACTTGATGTAGTATAGGATATCAGTTGATTAGTATGACCTCATAAGCTTCCTTACCTATGCATTTCCCAAGATGATATAAGTCACATCGATGCTAGGAATGCTGTTCATATGATGTTTGGATCACATACATTTGATGAAAACTAGGATAGCGACATTCTACAATTGATTGCAAGGAACACCTGTTAATGAACAACAATAATCTAATCCTTATTCCCAATGTATTTGGGATCAACTATACAACATTTTTCACCTTCCTATTCAATCCTTCTATACTCTGCTGGACTACATTTACTAGAAGATATAATGTAATTTTCATTCTCTACCACATCAGGCCATGTTTATTCCAGTCTACTTCCCCTCTGCTAACCTGCTCTTTTGGATCGCATCACTATTTTTTAATTGGAGCTCTTTAGGTCTATGCTAGATGTGACCCAACCAACCAGCTAGGTTGTCTTTTATCTTTAATTAGTCTCACTCTTATTCTTTGGCAGATATTGTCACTCTTTATCATTATCATTCTGATATGACAATGTATCCATCTCATTTAAACTAAGTTCAAATTTTTGAAGTGTGTTAACATCAATTATCTCTAGTTTTAACAGTCAAGTTCTCACCAGCGTGAAAGATTTTTTTGAATATCCCTTTCTTCCATTAAGTGATATTTGTTATAGTCTTTTTCCCTACATCTGGTTTAATTTACTGATCTTTCTAACTTTTCCAGCACATCCATGGGTTCGGGAAGGAGGTGAAGCTTCCGAGATTCCATTAGACATATCTGTTCTAAACAACATGCGGCAATTTGTGAAATACAGTCTATTGAAACAGTTTGCTCTACGGGTAACTCATATATAATTTCTTTGGTTTGGCTGAAAAGTATGTAGACAAGTAAATTAAGATCAATTATCTATTTCAGGCATTGGCTAGCACACTTGATGAGGAGGAGCTGGCTGATCTCCGAGATCAGTTTGATGCAATTGATGTGGATAAAAATGGCTCCATCAGTCTTGAGGAAATGAGACAGGTTGGTTTTTGTTGTGTGATTATGGAGGATATATCTGAAAGAGTGCTTTGTTCATTTATATTCCTAGTTTGTATGAGGAGATGCTGGTAGGCCTGCACGACTTATGCCAAATTTCAAATTTTCTTGAAAATTAAAATGAGCAGACGACTATGTATTTATTTGACATTTTCATGCTTATCACATTGTGTTCAAGTGCAGGCCCTTGCGAAAGATCTTCCTTGGAAAATGAAAGACTCGCGTGTTCTTGAAATTCTTCAGGCGGTAATGTCTTACTTGAACAATGCATCATCATCTCGTTGTGGTCATTTTCAGAATTTGAATCAGTAATTCACTGAACTCCATACTTTGTCTGGCTGATCAGATTGATAGCAATACAGATGGGCTTGTAGATTTCTCAGAGTTTGTTGCAGCCACCCTTCACGTTCATCAGTTGGAGGAGCATAATTCAGAAAAGTGGCAGCGAAGGTCACATGCTGCATTTGAAAAATTCGATGTTGATAGAGATGGCTTTATAACCACAGAGGAGCTTAAAATGGTACATAGTGCATTCTTATTTACAGAAAACCAGAACTAAAAAATAAAACTTTGATAGTTTCCTAGATCAAGTAACGAAAACTAATGTTTGATCAAGATTGCTTACCATTGTGATTGTGTATGATGAGAAAGTCTTGTACACAAAATGTGCAAAGGATAAAAAAATTAGTATCTAAAAGCGGCTTCTGCTTATACTGTGTTATGATTGTGCAGCATACTGGACTACGGGGTTCAATAGATCCTCTTTTAGAAGAAGCAGACATTGACAAAGATGGGAAGATAAGCTTATCGGAATTCCGGAGACTTTTAAGAACTGCAAGCATGAGTTAACGAAACATGACTAGCCCATGTGTAAATCGAGTTTAATGGAGAATATAGTTTTGAGTGGTTGTATTGTCGGTCTGTGATAATAGTGAATGTCATGTCTGAGTTCCTTTCTCAATGTGAATCATCTCGCATCTGCTCTCGTCAGTAATGTGATCTGAATTGTTCTACTTAGAGATATGCCATGTAAGTGTTGCTTTCGCTACTGGGCAGGGTTGCATTATTGTACATTTTCTTTACTGTCATAGTAAAGGTAAGACGGCAATGAAAACAATTTCAGATTTCCTGATCATTGTCGTTTCATTACTAACATTTTTCAGTTCAATGCTTGCTTTCCTCCTAACTTGAGGCTGGTAGATGGGACAATACTCAGATTATTGCTTGTCCTTAGTACTCGTCTAGTTTGTATCACCGGACGAGCTACGAGGACAATAACAGATTGTAGCTGTGATTAGGGGTGTGCGTGGGTTGGATTGGGTCGGTTTTTCCCCCAACCCATACCCAATCCAACATGGTCAGTTTGGCATAAATTCAACCCAACCCAACCCAACTCATGTAAAGATTGAAACCCAACCCAACCCAACTCAACCAAATATC
>CAIGRS010207030.1:0-15666 GCA_903798395.1 Fraxinus floribunda | reverse complement strand
TACTCTACTCTCACTATATTAAAACCTAACACCGTACACTTGCGGTTGGAAAATTCTCGCATCACTTATCCGAATCAATTTTTTCTCGAGCCTAATTTACATGATTAATTTCGAGCTATCCAACGAGCCCTATATTGATATACTTTTCATCTCTTTAACAATATCTAAATATTTAGCCTAAAATTTGAAGTTAATGCATATATCACTTTATTACCTCAACTTATCAAAATAATAAAAAATATGGCATTTCTATTCTAAAATTTTTGGGAGTCACAGCATTAGCATATGGGATGTTTTCATCTTTTTTCATTTCCTCTTCAGTGTTTGGTGAATGTTTAGTTGACAAATTCATAAAAGCAGCAAGAGGAACATTAACATGTTTAGAATCTTTTATGCCAAATTTAGTTACTACTTTGTTCAAGTAGGATTGCTGAGTGAAAGTTAATATTTCCTCAGATCTATCCCTTTTAATAACCATCCCTAAGATCTTTTGGGCATTTCTTTAGTCCTTCATATCAAATTCCAATTTTAAAAGATTTTTCAATTTTATGATTTCAGTCTTACTATGGCTAGCTATAAACATATCATCAATATATAACAATAAGTAAACATCACATGCACTCTCAACATTATTATAATACAAGCAAGCATCATAATCACTTCTTTTAAAACCAATTTTGATAACATATGAATCAAACATTTTGTACCACTGTCTGGGACTTTGTTTAAGTCCATATAGTGATTTTCACAATTTACACTCATAATATGTTTTTCCCTTCACCTCAAATCCTCGAGGTTGAGCCATGTAAATATCGTCTTCCAGTTCACCATGAAGAAAAACTGTCTTAATATCTAATTGTTCAAGTTCCCAATTAAAATGAGTAACTAGTGCTAGAATCAGTCTAATGGTCTTATATTTTATCACATGAGAAAATATTTCATTATAATATATTCCCCTTTTTTTTAGTAAACCCTTTGGCAACAAGTATGACCTTGTACCTTAAGGGATAAATAGGATCATTTCCCTCTTTTAATTTGTAAATCCATTTATATTGGACAATCCTATGATTCTTGGGTTTCACAACTATTTTCCAAGTCTTATTCTCAGTTAAAGCATGTTTCTTCTTTCATTATCTTCTTCTAATTTCTAGATTTTGACCCCCTCGCCGCTTCTTCATAAGAGACAGGTTCAGATTGTTTTATGGCCTCACCAGAAATTAAGGCATAATTTGTAAGGTTCTAAGATTCATATCTAGGTTAGGTTTTACCTAGCTTCTTTCACTATCTCTGACTAGTTGGCAGTCCTCAATGGAAGTGTCCAAAGTAGGTTCAACCTAATCTCTAGATTCAGTTTCAAACTGAGGTTGGGATTTTCCAACTTCACCTTCATCGGGTTTTTCTTTATGTTCTTCAGATGTGGGGTTATTAGCTTCAGTATTTTCAGATTGAGTAATTCTCAATTTGGTCAACTTCACCTCATTTTAAGTCATATTGTTTCAAATTTCTTGGAAGCATCAACTTTGTATTTTAAGCATGTCATCTCATATTCATTAAACTTCACATTTCTGTTGTTAATTATTTTAATACCTTGGGCTCCTAACACGCACAACCTATTACATTTTACACATTCAGGCTATCTTAACATAACACATTTTTTTTTGCCCAAGGGCCTAGTTTGGTAGCCCAAGAATAGCTAACCAAGAGGATGTGAATTGATTTTTAAAACTAATAACTAGATAGATTAATTCAAATAAATAAGCATAAATATGAAAGTAATAAGTAAAGAGATATAGATGATGCAAACGATATAATTATGGAGATTCGATCCAATACAATAATTAACGTCCATAGTTACCAAGCTCTCTGACATAAGTAATGTCAATTTTACTATGTTGATTGACTTGTCGTGTAATCCAACCCTTTATAATGCTTCCGATGACTTACAAACAAGGAGTATTGATACTTATACAACGTTGAACTTTACGGGACCTCAACACGACCACCAAGTATTAAAGAAAGTTGGTTTTAAAATGAAACTTGTCTCTTAATAAATGATATGATCACAATTAAGTACTGAAAGGAAAATAGGCTAACACTTTAATAGATAGTAATGAATGAAGCTCAAAGTGTTAGGATGAAAAACTTTGATGTGCAGATGATTTTCAAAGGTTAATTTGATCAAAAGTTTTTCAAAACTAAAATGAATTTATAATAACAATTGAGATGAGAAATCAATATAATTTTGCTAAAAAATACCTCAACTAAATGCTCTTGAATTTTTTTAATGAATGACAAGTGGGTTGGTATTTATAAAAGTTGAAAAACGTAAAAACTCTATTGAGCCGAACGATCATCCAGATGTCCGGTACTATTCAGGACGACTAATTTAGCACTTGCTTGTCGAAGTCAGAACGGTCAAAAAATCGACCATTGTGGATGAATCGAAAGTACTGATGGACTAGAATTTTCTGACTTCTCTCATTTGATTGTTTGAACGATGTAAGCTTATAAATGACTTTTTACTTAATTTTTCAGGGTAAGTGATGCTAGTAGGTTTGAAATTAAATTGAAATTCTTACTTTTGAAAAATAAATTTTGTGCAAACTTTTTTTTTTCAAAAAAATAAAATTTCGTGCATAAAAATTCGTTACTTGAACTTCTATTGAATCATTGCTAATGATTAAAGTATTTAACCTTTACAATGAGCTTAAACATCTAGTTTTAATATCTTCAATTTGATTTGGCACGAGTACTCTCGAATCCATCTTGAATTTTGTTGATCGTCAACTGCAAGTCTCTTGATAGCAATTGTAACACCCCAAAAATTTAGAATAAAAATTTATTTGTTCAATATATTATATTATTTTGAAAAGTTGAGGGACTAGAGTGATATATGTATTAACTTCAAATTTTGGGCTAAATATTTAGATACTGTAAAAGGAACAAAAAGTATATTAATATGGATCTCATTGGATAGCTCGTAATTAATCATGTAAATTATGCTCGAGAAAAAGTTAATTCGGATAAGTTAGTCTCAAGATATCGAAGTTCAAAGAAATTGTAATTTATTTATGTATTTTTAAATCAAAGCAAATTAGGATGAGGATGGCTACGTCACGTGAATGGATGTGGGATTATTATTATTTTTCTGAATTATTTATTTTTAAATCAAAGTAACTTTTGATGAGAATGGCCACGTGAATGGATGTGAGATTATTATTATTATTATTATTTTTATTTTTAGAATTCTATTTAAAGTCAAGTTGTCATCACTATCACGTATTAGGATTGGAATCACCTTTTTTGTTGTGATAAGTATTTGTACACATGTTACCTTGTGATTAATTTACTAAAAATTCAATTCTTATCAAATGTGATAAATACGATTTTTCATCACAATTGCATCATAACTCAACCACTATATTTTTCAACTATAAATAGTGTGCAATTGTCCCACAATTCATCACCAAATAGATTTTACACGGTAGCTTTCATATAAAGCAGCTGTAAATTTCTAGTATATATTTTCTTTTAAAAAGCTCGTTTGATCAATCAAGGTAAGATACTTCTGTGCACGTGATTTGTTTTCTTATACTTTTATATTCAGTAATTTATGCATGAATTGCCAGTGGACATTTGGGTTCTTTATTAAGAGATAAGATATCCTTTGGAAATTTAAGATAACCTAAGATGGGTGTGTCGCTTAGTCAACGATATACTCCATAAGAGAAGAGTGGCATGAAGTGTTATTTTAATGTATATAATTGTGTATCGAAACTACACGTATCTTACTCGGTATTTGTTTTTTAAAATACTCACTCTTATAAAATTTTACAGGTTAGTTCAAGTCAATTGGAACACTGGCGGGATTGATGCAAGTGTCAAGAATGATCGAAGAGATAAAATATTAAATTCATTTTTTTCTTTAAATTATTAGTCAATTTTGTTTGTTCAAAATAGTTATTAATTTGTGATTATGTTTCCAATATGGATATTCCAGTTATTTTTATTAAAATAATGTTATGTTATCGTTCCGCAAAGAAATCAAATTTTTTGTAACACCCCAGTGTTTGTGAGAATTTTTGGGGCGTCATAGCAATTGTTTTGTTCCCAATTTGATCAACATGTAACAATGAAGACTCGAATACAAATAATAGAGATAAAACAATTTTGTTTATTATAATCAAAATATAATATCAACCATAGGTCAACAATTCTCCAATTTTTATTATGACAAATAAAAGATGATTTGAAATCATAAAAAAATGCTCTATCTTTTATAGATCAAGCATTCATATGATATTGTTTCTCCTTTCTTATACAGGCCAAGCATGCATATCATCGTATATATGTTTTCCCCCTTTTGGCATATACAAAAAGAATAGGGAATTCATATATTGAAAACAACCGTAGGCATAAATGATAGCATGAGATATCCAAATGAAAATGCATAATATCGAAAAACATTCAAGAAACATCCAACATCAAACAAAGAACATAAGAGGAATCCAAAGCATAGGGAATTATTCATCGTAAGCCGAGTAATAGTCAAGTTCTTATAAAATTCCTTCATGAGCCGTGGTTATACATGTTCTTCTAAAGTGGCATTGAAATCCAACCCATGTTATCAAAAAGTTCTTCTATATGAAATGCAGGAGCTTCAATAGTAAAATCTGTAAAATCAATATTTTTACCTATTAAGATTCGGGATTTTTCAAATGGGTTGGCCGATACCACAGATTCCAAATCGAACTCTATTAAGAAATCTGATTTTCACATAACCAGACGTCCGAATTGGTAAGACCTAAGGTACTGCCAAATCAGACAAGTTGTCCGGAAGGTCTGGTTCATTTCGAACTTTTGGTTTGCTCGTCTAGATGCCCCTTTTTTTGAAAAAAAAAACATATTAGATCATAAAAATATGGTGCACGTGAAATAATGAAGATAAAACATATAGTAAGAATTTAACTTAGTCATGCACTTCGAATTCATCAATAATGCCCAAACATCTTCTAATATGTGAGAACCGATCAAGATCAAGAGGTTTAGTGAAGATATCGATCAATTGATTTTCTATGTTCAAAAACTCTAACACGATATCACCCTTTTGAGCATGGTCTTTTAGGAAAGGATGTCTAATTTCAATGTGATTCATCCTAGAGTGCAAAATACGAATTTTTCGACAAGTTTATGACACTAGTATTATCACACATGATAGTTATATGATCAAAGAATAAGTGATAATCACTAAGAGTTTGTTTCATCCATAATATTTGTGCACAACAACTAGAGGCCAAGATATATTCGGCTTCGACGGTAGCTAATGCAATGTAATTTTGTTTCTTGCTAAACCATGATACAAGTGCAAAGCCTAAAAAATGACACATTCCACTTGTACTTTTACAATCGATGGTGCAACCGGCTCAATCAACTTCCGAATAACTAAGTAGATCAATGTGAGTGCCCTTGAGATACCAAAACCCTAAAGTTCTAGTGCTACGAAGATATCTAAAGATTCTTTTTACGGCCTTAAGATGTGATTCTTTAGGATTTTATTGAAATCTAGTACACATGCACACACTAAATATAATATCAGGTCTACTTGCGGTTAAGTAAAAAAGAGATCCGATCATACCTCGATATTTTGTTACATCAACGGAAGTACCTTGGTCATCCTTCTCCAATTTTATGGATGTGCTCATAGGAGTCTCCATTGGCTTTAGGTCATCCATGTCGAAACTCTTGAACATGTACAATATATACTTACTTTGATTGATGAAAAATTCATCACAAGTTTGCTTAATTTGGAGACCAATGAAGAATTTAAGCTCTCCAATATAAATATGATATCATCAATATAAATTTGAATAATGATCATATCGTTCTTTTGAGTTTTGACAGAAAGAGTAGTATCTGCTATTCCAATTGAAAAATCATTTGAAATAGGAATTTGCTCAATCATTCGTACAAAGCTCTAGGACTTGTTTTAGACTATAAAGAGCTTTTTGAAGTTTGAAAATATAGTCCGGATGTTTGTGATCTTTAAAAACGGGTGGTTGTTCAACAAATACTTCTTGAATAAAAATGCTAAGAAAAGCACTTTTGACATCCATTTGATAAAGAGTGAATCTTTTATGACAAACAAATGTAAGAAGCATGCGAATGGATTCTAATCTAGCCACCGGTGTAAATATTTTTTCAAAATCGATGTCTTCTTCTTGATTTAACCCTGGATCTATAATCTAGCATTGTTACGCACAATTATTACGTTTTCATCACATTTATTTCTAAAGATCCATTTAGTGTCGATGACACTTTGATCATTTGATCTAGCAACTAAATCCCAAAATGATTTCGTTCAAGTTGATTTAGTTCTTCTTGCATAGCTAGAATCCAAAATTCATCAAATTTTACCTTTTTAAGTTTTTCGGTTCAATTTGTGAAATGAAAGCACAACTATTGATTAGTTCTTTAGGATGAGAAGGAACGAACATCTATTCTTTTGGTAGAGCTAAATCATTTTGGATTTTGATTGGCTCTTCTCCACTTTGTTGAACATTTTCTCCCTCTTTATGTTCATCTCGTGGATCTTCCTTGTTTTAATCTTCAATAGTCATTTCGAATGAAATATTTTACCCTACATTATTATCAATACCTTTCTCACGATCAAGAGAGTTNTAGTTCTTTAGGATGAGAAGGAACGAACATCTATTCTTTTGGTAGAGCTAAATCATTTTGGATTTTGATTGGCTCTTCTCTACTTTGTTGAACATTTTCTCCCTCTTTATGTTCATCTCGTGGATCTTCCTTGTTTTAATCTTCAATAGTCATTTCGAATGAAATATTTTACCCTACATTATTATCAATACCTTTCTCACGATCAAGAGAGTTAGTTTCATCAAAAGTATTATGCATGGATTCTTCAACGATTAAAGTTATCTTGTTAAAGACTCTATAAGTTTTGCTAGTTGATGATTAACTTAGAAAGATTCCAATATCGAATTTTGAATCAAATTTTCTTTTGTACATAAAATAAAGCATTTACAACCAACTTTAAAATGACCGATATTTGGAATTCTATTTTTCCAAAACTCATAGGAGATTTTAGTTTACTTTCGACTAATTAAAACTCTATTTACAATATAACAAGTGGTGTTGACGGCTTCAGACCAAAAATATTTTTTCATACTATTTTCATTTAGCATGATCCTAGTCATTTATTGCAATGTACGATTATTCCTTTCTACTGCACCATTTTATTAAGTTCTAGTAGCCGAGAAATAATGATCATAGCCATAAAGTTTTGAAAAAAATCATTAAATGCAATATTTTCAAGTTCTACACTATGATCATTCATAATAGTAGTAATAGTGTATCCCTTTTTATTTTTAACATTTTTACAAAAATGTTCAAATGCGTTCAAATGCATTCAAAACTTCATCTTCTTGGTTCAAAAATGAGACTCAAGTGAATCTAGAAAAGTCATCAATAATGACGAAAACTTAATATTTACCATTTAAGCTTCTAATTCTAGATGGTCCAAAAATATTCATGTGGAGAAATTAAACGATTTTGTAGTTAAAGAATGCTGCTTTAATTTGAAAGAACTTTTTACTTGTTTTCTATGCATCACAAATTTTGTTTTTCTCAAATTTCATATTTGACAAACCTTTAACAAATCATTTTTTGAAAATTTTGAAAGTAGGTCTATGCTAACTGACATAATCTTCTATACCATATCCAAGTATCATAATTTAAATTTGATAAACATTTTTCTCGGCATTCAAACTTTAGTGTTTATGTCATATTCATCCTCACTCCTGCTTCCTATAAACATAACATACTTTTGGTGCAGTATCATCAATAAGGCACTCGAAAAGATCAAATTTTATACGATAATATTCATCACACAATTGGCTAAAACTAAGTAGATTACGTTTAAGGTTATCTACTAAGGGAACATTATCAATAAAGGGAGATGAATAATTACCAATAAGTTCATGTCAATGATTTTTCCTTTAGCATTATCTCCAAAAGTATCATGACCACCATCCTTATTTTGAAACTTGACAATAAAGCTTGAGTTTTGATCATTTGCTTTAAGCATCTACCATCCAAAGTCCTTTGCTCTTTATTTTCTTTGGTACCTACAAAAAATAATTCAATTTTTTATTTTTGGTACACATACAACATTGGGTCCTTGGTAGCTAGTGTCAGTGGACTTTTGAATCCATTTATAATTGTCTTCAAAATGTAACATCTTTTTAATAGAACAATACAAAGCTACATGTCCATTTTTATTACAAAAATTACACGTGACATTTGAAACAGGAGAAGTAGAGGTTTTCACAAAGAAATTTTCAAGTGACTTTTGTTTTAAAAATGGTTTGTATAAAATTCTTCATTTATCAAAAACACATTTTTGCTTACCAAGCATTAACTCAAAACTTTTCTTGCCTTGTAAATTTGTGAACAATTTGAGTCAAGTTTTAAAAAAAAAAAATCTTGTTAAGAGGAATTCTCCTTAATTAAAGAATCGTAATCGACTTTTCCTTTTTCACAATCATTTTGAATTTTTGAAAGTTTCTTTACCTCATTTTCCAATAAAGAATTCTTCTTTTTAAGGATCAAATGATTTAAAGCAAGTTTTTCAAATTCTTCAAAAAATTTCATCATAAAAAGTAGATAATTCATCGTGTGAACAATTTCATTTGAATTTACCTCATCATCAATAGCCATAAAGCACATGTTGGCATTTCCTCTTGACTTCCATCTTCTTCATGGTCATCATCATCACTCTCATCTCATGTTAATTGAAGTAGTTTCTTTTTTATAAATCTATTCTTCTCTTCGTCCTTCTCTTCTTCCTTTTGGAATCGACGATTGTTGTGAAAACTTTTTCATTTCTTAACAAGAAGAACAAGATCATCAAGTTCTTCATCATTCATATTTTCACTTGAAGTGTCTTCACCAACCACGGATTTTAAAGTAGTGGCGCATTTTCTCTTTGTTTTTCATTGTTTTCTCCTTTGTCTCTGTGCGATTTAGCTCATATGTCATCAATGTTCCATAGAGCTCTTCCAATGGATATGCGTTGATATCTTTGGTATTTTCTATCACCATTCTCAATGAACTTCATTCTTCCAAGGTTGACCTAAGCACTTTAATCACAAGTTCACCGTCAATTTTCAATCAAAGCCTTTAAGACCATTAACAATATCAATAAAATGAGTGATCATGTCAACAATCGGTTCATTCTCTTTCATGAAGAAATTTTCAAAACTGTACCTAAGAGATTTATCTTAGTTTCTTTCACTTTGGTAGTTCCAATATGAGTAATTTCTAATACATACCAAATATCATTAGCGGAATCATATGTACTAATACAATTAAATTCATTGTAGGCACATAGGGACCAAATTCAATACCTTTTCAAATATTATAATCTATGGATTGAATAAATATTCTAGCCTTCTAATAGTTATACTGAGTATCATCAAAGAAAGGAGGACGATTTGTAGAATGCCCATCAACCATTGGAAAAAATGCGGTTAGTCATTGCTCAAGATTGTAGAGAGTCTTAATTTCAAAACGAGCACCTTGTTCAAATACCAATTGATAGCCCAAGAATAGCTAACCAAGATGGAACTGAATTTGTTTATAAATTATTTTCGAAAAATTAATCTAAAATCAAGCACGTAATAAACTAGATAGATCAATTCAAATAATAAGCACGAATATGAAAGCAATAAGTAAAGAGAGATAGATGATGCAAACGATATAATTATGGAGGTTCAATTCAACGCAATGACCTACGTCCTTTGTTACCATGCTCTCTGGTACGAGCAAGACCAATTTAACTATGCTGATTGACTTGTAGTGCAATCCAACCATTTACAATACTCCGGTGACTTACAAACTAGGAGCGTCGATTCTAATACAATATTGAGCTTTACAGGACATCAATGCAACCCACAAGTTTTAAAGAAATTTTGTTTTACAAATGAAATTTCTCTCTTAATAAATGATATGAGCACAGTTACGTACCAAAAGAGAAATAGGCCAACGCTATAATAGATAGAAATGAATGAAATTCAAGTGTTAGGTATGAAAAACTTTGATATGTAGAATGATTTTCAAAAGTTAATTTGATCAAAAGTTTTTCAAAGCAAAAATGATTTGATAATAATAAATGAGATGAGAAATCAATATGACTTTGCTCAAAAATATCTTACTTGAGTGCTTTTGAATGTTTTTTAATGAATGACAAGTGAGTTGATATTTATAGCAGTTGAAAAATGTCAAAAACTTTTTTGAACCGGACGATCATCCGGATGTTTGGTACTGTTCTGGATGACTTATTTAGCCGCTGCTAATCAAAAGTCAGAACTTTTTCGACCGTTACGGATAAACCGGACATCCGGATGGGCCGAAGTTTTTTGACTCCTCTCGTTTGATTATAAATGACTTTTTACTTGACTTTTTAAGGTAAGAGATGCTAGTAGGTTTGAAAATTAAATTGAAATTCTTACCTTTGAAAAATAAATTTAGTGCAAACTTTTTACGAATTAGATTTTTCTCGTGCATGAAAATTTGTTACTTGAGCTTCTAATGAGTCATTGTTAAGTATTAAAGTATTTTACCTTTACAAATGAGCTCAAGCATCTAGTTATAATATCTTCGATTGATTTGGCACAAGTGCTTGACTTGTTTCTCGATTTTCAATTGGCGCGAGTGTTCAATTTGTCTCCGATGGTGAATGCTCAAATCCGTCTTAAATGTTCTTGATCGTCAATTGCAAGTCCTTTGATAGCAATTGTTTTGTCTCAAATTTAATCAACATGTAACAATGAAGACTCAAATATAAATGTTACAGATAAAACTACTTTGTTTTTATAATCAAAATATAAGATCAACCATAGGTCTACATAGTCTCCCTTCAGTTTGACGTGCATAAGCCGCACATCTAAATACCCTGATGTAAGATAGGTCTGGTGGTTTTCCAGTCCATAGTTCCTGAGGAGTTTTAAATCCAATATGACTAGAAAGCAATATGTTTATTAGATATGCAGTTGTACACAACGTTTCACCCCAGAAACCATTAACAAGCCCATAACTGATCAACATACACCTGACCTTATTCATTAAAGTTTTGTTCATTCTTTCTACCATCCCTTTTGTTGAGGTGTATGTTTAATATTCCTATATCTTATAATACCTTTCTGTTTTACAGAAATTGTCAAATTCAGAGTTACAAAACTCAAGACTTTTGTCAGTTCTTATAGTTTTTAAACTTCTATCCAATTGGTTTGTAACCATTTTGAACCATATTCTAAACTTCTGAAAAGTTTCTTATTAAATCTTTAAAGGATAGACCCAAACTTTTTTAGAATAATCATCAACAATATATGAAAAAAGTTCTATTACCACAAAATGTGGGATGACTTTCAGGTCCCCATAAGTCAGCATTGACATATTCTAACGGTCTCTTGGCATCATGTAAACATGTCTCAAAGCTCACTTTGTAAGATTTGCCTAATACACAATTTTTAAAAAAGTCCAATGTTTCAATTAAATCTTTCCCAAGTAACTTTTGATCACTTAAAGATTTTAGCCCTTTATTCCATATATGTCTCATTCTCTTACGCCACAGTTCAGTTTTATTTTCAGTAACAGTGAAAAGATTGGAATCTGGAACTGTGATTGTTTGCCTTCAAGGAAGTACAATCCATTCATTTTAGGTCCTTTCATCACAATCAGGGAACCCTTCATAATTTTCAATAATTTGTTGTCAGATTTGAAGGTAACACCTCATCTTCAAGGATCCCTAAAGATATAAGATTTCTTTTAGATTTGGAATATATCCTACATTCACAATTGGCCTAATAGTACCATCATGCATTTTCCTGGCAATATCACCAATTCCAACACCAGTCTGTGAGTTATTGCCACCATGTAAACCTTCATAGGTTCTATTTCTTTGTAGTTATAACACTAAGATGTAATAGGACACAAATGAAAGGTACATCCTAAGTCTAAGATCCAATCCTTATTAATCTCCTCACTGGTTACAGTCATAACATGCAGACTATCAAACTTAGATTCAATTTTGTTGTTGTTTAACTTCCCATTATTATGTTCTTTTTGTTTCATTTTCAGCTCAAAACAATTTTTTTTGAAGTGTCCTAATTTTTCACAATTGCAACACTTCTTATTGCTCATAACTCGGATATACCTTTGGATTTCCATTTTCCTTTCTTCGTTTGAAAATCATATTCTCTCTTTTCAGCTCTTCCTCTTACAAACAAGCTTTCTTCTCTGGGTTAGATTTGGACTCCTTTCTGATTTCTAACTCCCTAGATCTTAAAGCATCAATGACTATGTCGTGTGTCAGTTTATCCTTTGAGTATTTTATTGCATCCCTAATTTCTTTATAAGAATTGGGTCATGAGTTTGATAAAATCACAACAAGGTCTTCATTATCAAATCTCTTCTCATTACGTGTAAAGCTTTTAACTATGATACTAAAACTACTAAAATTCACCTCCAAGTCTTTTTCAGGGTCCATTCCAAAGCTAAACAACTTTTCCAAAAGGTAAATTTTATTTGGCAAAGTTTTTGTTAGAAACATATTATCAAGAGTAGTCCATAAGGCTCTAGCATTTTTTGCTTCCTCAACTTGTCTCACAATATTATCAGACAAATGTAGAAATATAGAACTGTAAGCAATTTCACTCATCTCATCGGTTTAGCTTTAAGTTTATCAGATACAGTTGCTGGATCATCAAGGGCCTTAGCGACCCTTTGTTGAATCAAAATTGCCCTCATTCTCTGCTTTCATATTGAGTAATCATTCTTTCCATCGAATTGTGACAATTCGACCTTCGAACACATTACAGATTCTGTAAAAGGATAACCTCTACTCATGGACATAGTATGATCTTAAATTTAAGATCAACTAATAAAAAGAAAAGGTTTTGAATTTTTTTTTCAAGATTTTAAAGCAAATATTAATGCACCCAACTAAAATAAAAACAACAATATTTGATGCAGAGTAAATGAGACTTGCAGACAAATAATCGTACCAAATAACAGTCAAGAAGTTAACTAATACTATTTCTAGAATAGATTTTCATGCAATTCAAGTCACAGAATCCCTACAAGGAATGAATTACATACATTTATCATCTATCAAGGATCAAAAGAAATTACCGTACAGAAATATAAATGTTGTAACGTTCTCATCATTTACTTTTTTAAACAGTAAAAGAAAACCTTGCGATAATCCCAATCAAAAGCTAAGAAACTTTCAATCACTGAGAGATCAGATTATTTGGCATAGCACCTTCGTTCAAATTACATTCTCACAACAAGAAAAAAAAAATCAAAGCATTCAGGAGGGGAAAAAACATATCTCCAAAAAAATGGCCCTTCATAAACTTTTATTAAAAAACTTTGCACACCCAGAGAACCCGAAGGCTACTTTTATAAAAATGATGAAACACTAACACACAACCACAAAGTAGAAATTTAAAAGACCACCAAGAAATATTTACCCAATTCAGCAAAATTCCTATTGTGGGTGGCTCAGAGATTAGCCCAATTACTAAGCGTAGCAAAAGCCTTCCAAAGAGAGAGTTCAGATAATGAGAGACTCAATTAGACCCAAACTTAATCATCGATCTTTACAAGATCTCTTAAATCGTAAACCCTAACAAGAAAATAACTTAGAATTTAACAAACTTCTATAGATTCAAAATCAGCATCTATTACAAGCCTAATACACTGTAGCAACATGAATCACACAGGGTTTCTCAACAATTTTTTGGCTATAAGAAATCAAAGATCAAAACCAAGAAGAAGACTGAGAACTAGAGAGAGAAAGAGCAACTCAAACGAAGATCTAGGAATGAATGAACACACCAAAACCGTTCCAAACCCCAAGAGTCACAGGGGAATAACTTAATCTCAACAGTATATCACATCCAATGGTCAATCATCCGAATGAAGAAGCATAGTCCAAGTTAAAGAATGAACGCCAACTAGGGTTCCCAAGTGGCCATCTATGCAAGTTGGCAATTTAAAAGTTACTATTTTTAAGAAACAAGTTTCCTCTACATTTATTTTAAAAGGGTGACAAACACAGTTGAATTTTGATTGTGTATTTTGTGGTGACCAATTTTGGTACATGACTTAGGGGTGTTCATGTGCCCTAGGATAATGGAAATGTTAGTTGACAATTTCATGCATCATATAAATTGCGTCCGGGCAATTTTTCGGAGTAAACCTCTTTGGCTTAAGATTAGTGATAAGTTGTCATGCACTAAAAAGAATACCCTAGTAGATTAGCATAACCATGAACTGCAACAAATTTTTGATATATATAGTAGTGGCAATAGGCCGATCCGATCCAAGCTAACTAGATCCCATTACCCACGAGCTTGGCTAGTCAAAGAGACAAGCCAAGCTCATGGCTCGTCAATTATGAGTCGCGCGTATTTCAAGGGCCAAGTTGAACTCGTGGCTAATGTCTAACTTGTCCCATGAGCTCAACCTTTTTTTTTCTTTTAACCCTTCTACAAGGCTACAATAATTATTCGGAGTCAAAAGTGTACATGAAATGGATTGTTCATTTTTTGAAGGTTTTTATTGATGTAACAATTTTTGTTTATGTTAAATTGAAATATTGAATGAATAGAATTTATACGAAATTTGATTCGAATAATTTAATTGTATGAATTATATGCTAACCCACTTGCTTCTCCATGCAATCAACATGATTGCATGAAGAATGAAACATGTGATCACATACCTCGTTAGATATAGAAGTATCATCTACTATGTAGGTCCTTGCTTTGGAAGTATATGCTAACATGACATGGGAGTTTTTATTCGAAAAGGGTGACAGTTGAATCTTGATTGTGTATTTTGTGGTAACCAATTATGGTACATGACTTGGGAGTGTTCATGTGCCCTAGGATAATGGGAATGTTTGATGATAATTTCATGCATCATATAAATTGCATCAAGGAAATTTTGTGGAGTAAACCTATTCGGCCGAAGATTAGTGATAGGTGGTCATGCATTAAATAGAATATCCAAGTGTATTAGCACAATTGCAACTAAAATTTAAGGTTAATGTCCTTGATAATGTCTGATTGTTATCTGTAAGTCGTATTTTGCTGATTCAAGGAATGGTTGTCTCATGAAATGGTTTCAGGGTTGTCCACTGTTACAAAACAAGCCAATACTAAAATTACTTTGATACCACTTGTTGTGAGTCAACCCCGATATCAAGAATGTTTTGATATCAATTGTTGAGAAACTGGCCAAATAATTAAAGAAGAAAAATATGGACAATATGAAATTTAATGGATCACAGAACAATCAAGAAAATTGTAGAAGAGGAGAATTCATTATACCAAGAAACAATCAAATTGTCTTACAAGATTTGATCCTCTCAATCTAATCTAAACGATTCTCTCTTGTTTCTAATGAATACATAAAGATCTAATTGTTATAATCTTTCTTTTCTCACCCTTTTGAGTCTTTTCTTTGCCTTAATTGTGTATATACCTTGTGGAGTATTTATTTATAAAAGACAAATATCGAAGTTATGGAGTCCAAAATGAAGTAGAAGTCCCAAAAATTCGGATAGAACAAGAA
>CAIGRS010206958.1:0-30586 GCA_903798395.1 Fraxinus floribunda | reverse complement strand
ATATTTGTTGCTCTTTGAAAAGAAAAATAATAAAGTTCTTCCTTTTTTGAAAGAAGGTCGATCTTCCTCCATGTTAAACCTAAGAACATAAATATCAAAATACTTCAATATCCTTTAAAGTCCTATCATTATATCATAGGTTAAATTGCTATTGGCTAAATTCCTAAACTAACATTTCCTAAATAAATTCCTAAATCCTAAAGGCTAAAGCAACTTAACAAATAGCAAGTCTAAAGTCTGCATTATTCGTTAATCAAATCAAATGGATATACCGACTGCAAATCACATAGCATTTTAGCAACTAGCAGTAACAAGTCTAATTTTTATCAAATAACTTTTCCATTTTTGCAACTAGTAGCTAGCAGCCCTTCAAATTCAAATTATTCAATGTAGTATAAATTGTCTAATGTGGCCTAAATTCATGTGAACAAGTTACAACTTACAAGTGTAAATAATCTAAGTATCTAACCAAACATACCTCGCTGTAGGCCGCAAATGAAGGCTGAAGCACAACTGCACTACACACACAAGGGCCTGATCGACATTGAAAGTTTGAAACAAAACAAGAGTTACAAGACATTACAAAACTGAAACAAGATATTAAACACAAAACACAAGAAATTAAACCCGGAATAGTGAAGAAATTAAATACAAAACACACGAAATTGAAAAGTGAAGAAGAAGAACAGTGAGCAGGTTGTAAGGCCGATTTTCACTTATCGGAATAAATTGAACAGTGAGAAGAAGAACACTGAGCATGTTCGGCTGATAGAGGGCAGACTTCAGCGAACGGCGTTGGCGTCGATAGTAAATGGTTTCGGTAATGGGCGAATTGGAAGAAATCAAGAAATCGTGCACAGGGTAAAGAGTTTGAGAATTGGGTTTAATTTTATATAAATAGCAAATTGAGTTTTCAATTTTTCAAATGGACTTGAACAGTGGGCTACTGAGTTGGACAGTGGAAAAAAATTGACTATAACCAATTTTCATTTTAGAGAACCTGGGCTTGGACAAGGGTGGGCTCCAACCCATCCCTCTCTCCGCCCTTGCTCTTTATTTTGAGTACCCTTATGTTTGGAATGCCAAGCCCATCTGTCCTCAATATCCTTGTGATTGTGCCTGTTGCTTGGGTAACTATCACCAATGATCAAAAAAAAAAAATTGAGGGAATAACGCAAATGTCAAACCAATCAGCTGTTGGATTGGTTTCTTTTGGTATGTGAGTAATATTTCCAGCATTCTCTTATAATAAAAAATTATCTATGAAGCAAGCTAAACAACGATTACATGTTACATCAATTAATTGATGAATAAAGTTCGTGAGAATGAAATGATCTACCAATGAATTGAATTATCATGTCACCGTTTCTTAGCATAAGTTAAGCAATAGTGTTTAGTAGATCATTTCTCCTATTATATTAGGCTTTTAATTTACGTAATTAGATGGACTGCTTCCCTAGGTCCTTGTCCTTGTAAGTTGATGAAAGAAGCTAGACTTTGGGAATCTACTGGTTGTAATTTGCTTCTGCTTGCACAGACTCGAACCCCTATATGTATTAAAATATCTAACTGTTTTTTTTTTTAAATATTAAATTTCACCCTCCCACTCCCCATCAAATGGACTCGAACCAGGTCACGGAGCCAATGAGATATGGCTGGCACCTCTGACCTCTGTTGCACAATGTGGTCCACAGGGCAACAGGTGCCATAATTTCCAGCAAAAAATGAATATCTTGACAGGAATTGCTTTGTGCAGTATTAGCTTAAAAGCTGAAACGATGCTCTGCTTCCATCCCAACAGTGCTAGATCCTAATTTCTTCTGTAGGTGATGCCACATAATAAATTTGATCCCCAGTTGTGTAATATCTCCAAGCCCTCCTTCCGTCCAATTTCACAGACCCTTTTGAGAAGTATGTATAGTTGAGCATCCGAATAAGCCTTAACCAAGGTCTTATTTCTGTGTCCCTTCCCTGCTTTCCAAACAACTTTTTCCTTTCTTAACATTGATGCCCACGAAGAATTAGGCCCTCGTTTGGTACTGTCAAAAAATCTGATTAAAATTTAAGTCAAAGTCAACAATTAATTTTAATCACACATTTCATAGGATACACAACTTTTCAACCGTACATTTCATCAACCTTTATCAAAATCTGTTAAAATTTTGAATTTAATCTCTACTAAACAGAGGCTAGGTACAGACAACAATTGGGCACTTGTAATTAATCGATTTGGTCCTTGATCTGTTGTGAATTAAAATGACAAATTTCCATATGGTTGTACGAACACTCTTAACATTGATCAACTTAAACCTCGGCATTCACTTAGAATTGTCAAGATCTTGATTTCAGTTGAAACCAATTTTGGGTACTCCATTGACGACTTTGATCCCATGTGTTATTCTGTTCATGCTTATTGTTATGTCAAATTTATTAAAAATCTCATTTATGTGACATTCTAATGAATATTTAAAAAATGCAATTATTCACTATTACTAGTTAACAAAGTAAATTCATAAACTTTTATTTATGGGTAATTGGCACAAAACTCTTGTGGAGTACCTTTCCTAACATTTCATTTTGGTACAGAATCCCCCCTCCTATCTATATCCGTTAGTTTAGACTTAAAAATTAGTAAAAAGGGTCAAAATCAATAAAATCTTGAAGGGTATTTTAGTTTCTTCAAATTCATATACTCACTTTATGGCCATATTTGTCTGAGAAACCAATTGAGAGAGAAATAAAAATTCCATTTGAACGGAAAAAACTCAAGATTCAACCAAAAAGAAGAATATAAATGGATAGTGAATGGTGGAAATTATTTTGTGGGTTGGTTGTGATGTGGGTAGTGAATGGTGGAGATTAGATTTTTAGTTTTGTTGTCATTTGGGTATTTGATGTTAGTGAACGTTGTTTTCATTATTGTATTGCTCTAATGTATTTGACTTTTCATGTATTATCATATAAAAATGTGTTATATTGTAATTTTTAGTTCAACATTTCTAGGGTGTATTCGGTGGAGATTAAAATTGAAAAATTAGCTGTTATTGTTAACTTTTATTAGACGAGTGAGACCAATAATGACTATATTTTCAATTTTAATTGAATTTTAAGAACGATCGAACACGCCCCTAATTTTTTGCTGTTTTGATTCTAGATTTTCATGTGCGTATTGAGGAGGAAGAAGTACATGATTATTAGTGAAACTTTGTGTGCAAATCAACCCTCAAATTAGTGAACTTTTCGAAATACAACCCTGAAATCGATAAACTTTGCAGACCCTGAAAATGATGAACTTTGCGGAATACAATACTAGATTGGTAAATTTTGCGCAAAATAACTCTAGATCAGACCTTGATCAACATAAGAAACAGCAGAATGCAAATCTTAACACATAAAAATAAACCACCAGTAATCCCATAAAGCATCAAGGAAGTCAACCTTTCACCAGCAAATGGCAAAATAAATACTAAATGCAGACATTAATTCAACAATAAATGCCATCCAGATTAGCGAGTACAAAATTAATTCTAATAATTCAAAGTAGCAGAGTACAGAATTGTAGAATAGCATAATACAATAGAATGGTGTGCAAATACTTCTGCACTAAACAAAGTTGTGAAATATGATTGTTGATTTTAAATTTTTTGGTTGATTCTGAGGTTTCTATGACACTGCTGCTTGTTGGTTCTCTCTCAAATCGTGTTTCAAACAAAAGGGGGCATTAAGTGAGTGTTTGTACTCGATGAGATTGAAATACCTTTGAGGTTTTATTGATTTGACTATTTTTATTGGATTTAACGTCTAAACTAACGAATATAGTTGGCATGGAATATTCTGTAATGTTTTGGTGATTTAGGGAGGTTTTGTGCCAAAATGAAAGGTTGTGGGGATGTTACACAAAACTAATGTCATGGGGGTATTATGTCAATTACCTTTTATTTATTTAACCCACGTCTACATATACTATAGATCATAAGAGAATAACGATATAAATAATGTTAAAAATCAAATTAAAATTTGAGTTCCAGATGCGTTTAAATACAAAATCAAATCGAACTGAACCAATCAAAATTCGATATAGTTTTGAACAGAAATGTCCCGTTCTTGAACTCCAATAGGAACATTTTTTTAGATAAATATTTTATCTAGCATATGATATATTGTCACAAACTATACAGCATAGCATATAATTTTTTGATTATCTTAATATCTAACTCATTAGTTGTAACTGATATTTTATAATAATAATGGTGGTGTCCATGGGCTCGTAAAAAATGCATAGTCAACTTAAATATAGCATAGAATATAATTTTGTGGTAATAACATAAAATCAGGTGTTTAAAAATTGATTTTTAAAAATCAGGTCTAAAGTTTATTGATTCAAAAATCAGGTACTATATTAAAACCCCAATTGATAACTTAATTTATCTCTTACTCCCTTCCCCCCTCCCTCTCGTGCCTCCCTCTTCTTCCCTTCTCCCTTCTTCCCCTACCCCTCTCTCCCTCGCCTCCCTTTGCATCTCGACGGCGTTGCTTAGTTAGCGGCAGTGTCGTGACGCCGCTTAGTTCGCGACAGCATTGCGATGCTTTTCGTGCAGATGCTGCTGCAGTTCGCAGCAACGTCGCAATCTGCGGCAGCGGCGTCACGACGCTGCGAAAGACGTAAACGGTGGCGTGGTGGTGTTTTGTGCATAGCAGCGTGGTTGGTGGTGGTGTTGATAGTCATCCGGTGGCAACAATGGTGTTTTGTGTGGTTGGATGCGACGGTGGTGATGGTGTGATGTGTGGTTGGATGCGGCGGTGGTGGTAGTGTTTTGTGTGGTGGTGGTTGTTGCAACGGTGGTGTTGGTACTAGTTGTCGTGAGGTGGTGGTGGTTTTGTGATGGGGGTGATGACAGTGGTGGATATTGTTGGTGGTGTGGTATAGGAGGCCATGGTGGTCGTTTTTGTTGTTGATGGTGGTGGTGGTGGTGGTGTGGGATATTATTTGTGACCAATTATTTGGTTGATTTGTGACTAAATTTTGGTGGTGGATCGGGAGTGGGGTGTTTGATATATGTGACCAACAATTTAAATTACCGTAATTAACTATTAAACTGTGACATTAAAATTCGATAATTTGTGAGTAAAAATAATTCGTAACCAGCAAATTTGAAAATGTGTTGACCTATAATTTTTATGATTTGTGATCTCGAAATAATCTGTGATCTGGAAATTTGAAAATTTGTGACCGACATATAAATTGTGACCTATAAATTTTTTGATTTGTGACCTCGAAATAATTTGTGACCAATTAATTTGACAATATATGACTAATAAATAAATTTGGACCTATAATTATGGACACGTGACAATTAATTGTATAATTATGAATTTATTATGAATTTATTGTATTTAAATAATAAATATTTTTAATTAATTAGCTAAATGCCTGATTTTTGCAACTTTTAAATTTGAAACTTGATTTTTGCGTTGGTAAAACTTAACTTGATCCATGAATTTTTCCCTATAACTTTTCTTGGCAATTTTGACCACTGGATCCAATAATTATTCCTTAATGTAACCGTTCTGATTCCCACGCTCTTAATCGAACGATTTTAGATAAATATTTTATTTCATCTTAAATCTTTAATATAATATGGCACATATTTTTAGTAATTGAAATTGTTCTCCTACCCACTTTAGTAATCAAAATTGTTTTTCTACCCACAGTGAACAACATAAGACTGTTCACAGACTGATGTGATAGGGGAATCTTACTTACGATTCTCTTAAAATGTGAAAATCGTAAGCAAATATATCTTCGAAAGGGTAAGATAAAACTTCCCATTATGGGTAGGAAAAGTTTTTTATTTTAGTAATATACAAATAATTATTACACGTGGAATCGAATTCTCACCTAGACAAATTATAACACGTTAAGTTGGGATCATTTTTTTTTTTTTTTTTGGTACTATATGATGGTTGTTCTTATATAGAGTATCACTACAAAGAGGTCTTAATAAATGATGCTAACGTGTCGAAAATATTTTGTCGACCTTGTATATTTATTGATTATTTCACTTATTTGAAAATACAATGATAAATGATTTTTTTTATTCAATTTTAACGAGGTGATCGTGGGAATAGTATACGTTAATTAAAATAAGGATAGAATTAAAAATACAAAAAAAAAATAATTTTTAATCTCTTTACACCACAGTATATATCATAACCTGATTGGTGACATGTCATAACCTGATTGGTGAAGAAGCCTATTTTCACGTGATTAACCCTTTGCATCACGTGGTCTTGCGCGTTGCCTTTTTCCATAAATATCACAACGACCACCACCACTACCACTACCACCATCACCTGTACTGTGTTGGAGAGGCTCTTCGTTCCCGTATAAATCTATACACACAGCATATACATACATACAAATCCATGGTAGGTCCAACTCCCTTTCTTATACTAGCCAAGTTTTCCTTCTTTTTAGAGTAACGTTCTCATAATTTATGTGATTCTTGTGGGTGGTGGTTGATCCGACGGTCGAGGTGGCTTTGTTTATCTGCATTTGCACCTGCACCTCTCGCAAGGCAATTTTGGATTTCATTATTGTAGGGAGGTGCAGATGCTTATGCAGACAAAAATGGCATCTCGAATCCCTTTAAGGTAAGAATGCTCCAAAAAAAAAAAAAATCTTTTTTTTCCTCATTTAAGAGCGCAAAAAGTATTTGACGAACCTTTTTGTATAAGTATTTTTATTCTTGAGTTACTGTATGCACGTGTGCTGATAATCGTATCAAATTATTTCTCTTTTCTTTCTTTTCTTTCCTTTTTAATCTTAAAACGGATTAAGATCGATTGATTTGATTTGATTTGGTTTTAATTATTTCGATTCTTTTTCCCACCCCTATAAAAGACCGTTTTCCATTTTTGTTTTAGTTTTAGGGTTTTTTAGAGTCCCATTTTTTATTTTTTTAAAAAAATATATATTTTGTAATAGTATTATGACGAAGAATGTATGGATAAAAGATAAGAAAAAATTTTGAGTTTGTGTATAATATTATTTTATTGAAAAATATGTCATTGTAAGGAGGTTAAATCACTGTTCAATAATATATTTTAATGGGAAAAAATGAAGCTCAAACAAGAGGCGAAAATGTTAATATTATCTCAAGTTCCCTTAATTTAAGCAAAATGTTAAAAATCTTATTTTAGTTTATTAAACTTGCACTAGAATATTACAATTTCTTAGAAACCAAACCCTATTTCCAATTAGGGCAATATCAATTACAATTGTAAATAACAACTTATAAAACAAGAGCAAACAAGTAACCAATTAAGTCGAGACATAAAAATCTCGCTTCTTGCTCGAGTATTTATTGTGTGTGAGACTTTATAGGATTTATCGCGTGACTAGAACCCAGATCAATTATAATATTCTGCTTTCAGTAATGTTATTTACGAGCAACACCAATTATCAACACTCATGTTGGTTGAGAGATAATTGTCACATTCTTTATATAATTGAAATATATTTAATTCATTGAAAATGTGATAGTAACCCACAGTTGAATAACATTGTTCTTCTACTTTCCCGTTATCTTGAGAATAATGTTCTTGAGCGTATCAATCGACCGCATTAAAGTCCATGAGAATGTTATCTATAACAAAGATCATTTCATAATCTGAAAAATGATAAATCTCTAATATATATATACATATGTATATATATATACATATGTATATATATATATATATGAGCATCGGTGTTTATTTTATGCTAAACACCGATGACATGTCATATTAATTCATTGGTAGATAATAAATTTAATTCAAATGTTAAGATATATCAAATATTTATTCACCAATGAATTCATATGACATATCACTAGTTAGTGCGTAGTATAAGATAAGATGAGCCAGTGGCGGACCCACATGGGGTCTTGTGGGGTCAAATGACCCCACAAATTTATTTATTTATTTTTTTAATTTTCCTCCAGTTTTTTTTTTAACCTAAAAATTTTTGAATTCTCATTTTTGACCCCACAAGAAAAATGGTCTCCGTCCGCCCCTGAGATGAGCATCTGATTAGATCATTCCTATATATTATAGATAACACAACATTGAAAATAAAGGGATTGCCAATTGTGAGAATATGACATTGATATTTTAGTCCATAATGTTTCTAGCATCTAAAGAATATCTGGAGAAGATTCTAACATTCCACACCAGTTGCTTCACTATAGAACCTTTAAAGTTTACACTATTGCTGATTTTTCGTGTTCTATTCGCATATATTCGGTACGTCATATCGAACATTGTAATAAATATATTTATTTTTTCTTTCTTAATACAATATAATATTATTGGAACATAAAATATAAACGTTACAATACTTGGACAATTTGGTTTATTTAAAGTTAGTTCAAGTCATTTTGACTTGGTTCATCTTTGAGGAAGTTTACGGGGAATTTGACACACACAACATCTTATGTAGATGGTTGATACTGTTAGCACTTATGTTTGATACAAAATATGGAAAAATTTAATTTAATACTACAGAGTTTTATTCTAGTTTTTCGAACTTGCCAATTTACCCAAATGAGAGTTTCCTCTTCTTCAGCGGGCTTATAAGCTCACTGTGGACCTTCGTTATAAGTGTGACTTCTACTCAAGTACTTGTAATTGTAGAACACACACCAATCCATGACGGGACGGCTTGTGGTGGACTTAGTTTTAAAAGAGTGGTTCCCTGAGTACGGGGATTTTTTTACAGGCAGCTAATAGGGAGTTAATTGTTTCAGTGGCTACTGTACTTTACCCATCGTCACGACTTACCCAATGAACTTTACAGTGCTTCTCAATAATCATTCAATTTATCTCTGTTTCACTAAAATGGCCATCAGATGGATTCCGTCTGTGAACATGTTGACGTGGAAGACGGGAAGTTGATTTGGCCGTTAAAATTGGTAACCTCTTGGACACGTGGACGAAAAAGCACCCAAACATTGCTTTAGCTAAATTAAAAAATAAATAAAAATATTTAATTGTAAATTAACTCAATTGAAACCCGTTTATCCCCTCCACCCAAACTGAAGAAACCCAAGCCCTAGCTACCACAAATCCCTTCAGATAGCACTCTCAAAAAACCTACAAACCCACAAAAAACTTGATCTTTATTCTTTTGATTCTTTGATCAATTGTATAATGATTTTTTTTTTCAGGGATTTGTATGACATGGAGGGTAGATTTCACCGCAAGTCACCTACTTCAGCAACCATAGTCTCCCTGATCATCACCCCCTTACATCCCTGCTTGTATTTTTATCTAATTTTTCACTAATTGCCGTGTTCCTATTATTGACAAATTAATCACTATTTTCTGATATTTATTTGATTTTTTGTTTTGGGTTTCAGTTTTGAATAGTATTTAGAGTTTCATCATCATTCAATTGTTACATGGTGGGGATATTTATAGTATTACAAATTAAATGGTAACCCTTGGATCAAATTACATGTGACCTCATTTTCTCAGCCGAAGCATCAAGTCTTAGCCATCAAGTCGACCTTTCTAGCTCTACAAAGCATTAAATGCTTTTACATTTGACAAGACAAGACACAAACACGCTTTTTACAAAGATCACATCAATCATACCGTCACTAACTGAGGAGCCTCGGAGTTGCTTGGGCCTCGGATCAGGAATGTGCCTCGGTTATCATCAGAGCCTCAGAATAAGGGTCTCGGATGTGCATGGGCCTCGAATAACATAGCATCGGATGTACATGGGCCTCGGATAACATAGCAAGAGGCCCACGGCCTAGTTAGGATGGCCACGTGACAATATCTAGTAACGAGTTATAACAAATTTCAATCATATATTTCATGGGTTTCACAAACTTTTATCAAAATTTGAAGTTTTGAGCTTGTCTGGTGGGTATTAAAATCTTCATATTACTACAAGTCAAAATCAACAATTAATTATAAATTTTTTCAACCACACATTTCATTAACTTTTATCAAAATCTACTAAAATAACACTCATCTTAATCTCAACATAAAAACCCATTTCCAGATTTAATTATTTATTATAAAACTTACTTTTGATTTATAAGTAAATTTGTTTAAGCATACTCTTTAAACTTAGCCCATCGTGCTCTAATATAGACAAATTTCAATGGAAAAATATTTATTCGCTTAAATAAGATAATAAGACAATTTTTAGTGTATAATATTTTTATTTAGTTACTGATTACAGTTCAAAAAAAATTACATTATGAGATAGAATTAAACAATAGATAAATTATTTTAAAGATAATTTTTAACATTACATGAGAAAAAAAATCTAGAACCGGGTTGGATGTACATAAAGAAATTCACCAGAATACAAACATTTGTGGGTCCCGCGCATTTTTTATTTTTTTTAATTACATGGTGGGTCTCGCGCATTTGTGTGGCCTTCTTTCTGTACATGGAGGGAAAACAAAAAATCTAACACCTTTTTAAAATTTTTTTCTTTTTATCCGAAAGGAATTTACTCGACTCGATCCCTCTTGCACTACTACTCATTGAAGTTCATTGTTCCAATTCTTTTCATGAGATGAGATTATTATAAACAAATCGCTTGCCTTGTATTTCAAGTCTACATTAAAAATCTTTCAAATATGAGAGGCTATTATCTTTGTACCAAAGTCTCGAGCAACAACTAGAGCATCGGCAATTTAGCCCTGGTTTGTTTTCCATTTTTTAAAAATACGTTGTTCTCTCTTTTCTTTTCAATTATACATTTTTCAATAAAATAATATTACACGCAAATTCAAAAATTTTACTTATTTTTTAATCACACATTTTCATCAATTTACTATTTGAAAATGCATTCTAAACTTTTTAATGGGGCTCAAACCGACTCTTAATTTGACTTGTAGAGTGAGCTAGGAAGAAGACAATAAAAGATAAGACAAGACGTAACTATCACCAATGAGATGAGACATTTGTAGCACTCTAGACTTTCGAGTTCTACATCTTTCTTAATAGACTTGATCAGACTCGTGTTGTTCCATCTGTTTATCGATCATGACCAACTTAGTATTCGTTCAGAATTCTATTACACTTTAAAATTTTGACGTACTCTCTTTTACTAAGAGAAGAAATCAAAGCACAATAGCGTAAACGATTAATAGAAATGGTTGCTCCACAACTTTGACACTAATTCATTATTTTTGGAGCACGGGGTACACGTTCCCAACTTTGACACTAATTCCACCTAACCAAAATAAAGAGAAAGAAATAGAAAAAAAGGCAGGCAATCTCTACCTTTGATCTTGCCAGTTTTCATCAACAGAGAGATTTTAACTTCTCAATGTGGGACCCACCGAAGTTGGTAAAATTTTAGGTAGCCGTAGGGTGGTTGGTGCTTGGTGAGGTGGGACCGAGTCACCCGCGTGGCCCGCACCGCAGGCCTTCATATTCGCCTATATATATGTATACCTATATCCTACTTCTTTACCCACAAATCACACGGCATTTCCTCGTAATCAGCTGTACAGTTTTTAATACAAAGGTATGCATTTTCAATTATTGGAAGCATAGATTCAAGATCCAGTGAGATTACTTTCATTTTTGCTCAGATCCATTGAGTTTTTTGTACATTAATTGTTCTGAATATAAATTCCTCTATTTGTTTCAATTAGAGTGTCTGTCGTGCTGGGATTATTGTTTGTTTTTGATTTATTCTTAGATTTCGGGAAAAAATACGCTAAGTATTCAATTGGTCGGATTGAAGAAATGCTCTTTGATTCAGAATAGCGACGTATAGGATTTCATATTCTTGCTCATTATATGCAAATCTATTACATGTTTTAAAGTCAGAAAATATTATGGTAAGGATCTGAATTTTAAGATGCAAAGTTTAGATTTGTGTTATGAAAATGGGAAAATATAGGCCAGCAACTGAAGCTATACCAGTACGATTTCTATGGTAGATCTGTACATCTTTACAATGTTAGTGTAATATTGTGAGTCCTGGAGTCCATAAATTTGTTGAGAGGATACAAACTCTATTTTTCGGACATGGAAAATTTGGAGCCGGTACCTGAACCTCGTTTCACCTTTCTTCTTGTAATAAAATTTTACTATAGCACCGGGTGAAATTTTGCTTTGTTGCAGCATTTCCATGAAGAGGCATTACTTTGAATGACATACCAAAGTTGAAGAATGAATCCATAACACATTATTAAGCTGTGATTATAAACATATAGGAACTATCCCTTTGTTTTCTAACTGTTTTGAGCAATGCATCAACCTTCCAAAGGGAAATGCGTTTGCGTGAGTATGGTACCTGGGAGCGTCTGAGATGAATTTTTGCGTATTTCATTGTAGATTACGAGAAAATCTAAGTTAAGACCATAGTCTTACAGTCGTTGTTGTTAAAGCTTTACTATAAAATCAGAAGGATCATTTTTTACCTTATAGGTTCATGAAATTATTAACAATTCACAAAAAAATTGAAACAAAAAGGGTTCCTATTTTTTTATTACTTAAATTGTTTGAATGTTTGGCATAAACTTACATGTCTCTCTGTATGTTGCTTAGACTCTAAATGGATACCTTCCTCTTCACCTCGGAGTCTGTCAATGAAGGCCACCCTGACAAGCTTTGTGACCAAGTCTCAGATGCCATTCTTGATGCTTGCCTAGNGAATGTTTAGCATAGATAAACTTACATAGATAAACTTACATATCTTTCTATATGCTGCTTAGACTCTAAATGGATACCTTCCTCTTCACCTCGGAGTCCGTAAATCAAGGCCCCCCTGACAAGCTTTGCGACCAAGTCTCCGATGCCATTCTTGATGCTTGCCTAGCTCAAGATCCAGATAGCAAAGTTGCGTGTGAAACCTGCACAAAGACTAATATGGTCATGGTCTTTGGGGAGATCACAACCAAAGCCAATGTAAACTATGAGAAGATAGTTCGGGATACCTGCAGAGGTATTGGGTTCACTTCAGCTGATGTTGGCCTTGATGCTGACAAATGCAAGGTCCTCGTTAATATTGAGCAACAGAGCCCTGACATTGCTCAGGGAGTTCACGGTCATCTCACGAAGAAACCTGAAGAAATTGGAGCTGGTGACCAAGGGCACATGTTTGGCTATGCCACAGATGAAACACCAGAGCTCATGCCACTCACTCATGTCCTTGCCACTAAGCTTGGGGCCAAGCTCACCGAAGTGAGAAAGAACATGACTTGCCCATGGCTGAGACCCGATGGTAAGACCCAAGTTACCATCGAGTACAAAAATGATGGTGGTGCCATGGTTCCTATTAGAGTTCACACTGTCCTCATCTCAACCCAGCATGATGAGACTGTTACAAATGATCAAATAGCCAAGGATTTGAAAGAACATGTGATCAAGCCCGTGATTCCTGCCCAGTATCTTGATGACAGAACAATCTTCCACCTCAACCCATCAGGTCGATTTGTTATTGGTGGGCCACATGGAGATGCAGGACTCACTGGTAGGAAAATTATCATTGACACCTATGGTGGTTGGGGTGCTCATGGTGGAGGTGCCTTCTCAGGCAAGGATCCTACCAAGGTGGACAGGAGTGGTGCATACATTGTTAGGCAGGCAGCAAAGAGTGTAGTGGCTTCAGGACTTGCCCGTCGATGCATAGTGCAAGTTTCATATGCTATTGGTGTGGCAGAGCCACTTTCAGTGTTCGTTGATACCTACAAGACGGGTAAGATTCCAGACAAGGATATACTAGCCCTTATTAAAGAGAGTTTCGACTTTAGGCCTGGAATGATTGCCATCAACCTTGATCTTAAAAGAGGAGGGAACTTCAGGTACCAAAAGACTGCTGCCTATGGACATTTTGGCCGTGAGGATGCTGATTTCACTTGGGAGACTGCCAAGATTCTCAAGCCTAAAGCTTGAGTTAGTGGGCTGTCAGCAAGACAGTACTTCTGAATTTGCGTACAAATCATACAGGTTTCAGATGAATAAAAATGAGCTCCGTGAGATACATAGCTATGATTCGTTCTAGGTCCTGGATTACGTTTTCTGCACTCGAATTTGAGGGTTTTGGGAGCGTGGAGTATTTGTTAATGTGTTTCTTGTGTTTTCTTTCCATTTTCTCGTCTCTCCTTCATTTTCAGAATGTGTCTTGCAACACCTGAATTGTGTTTTGATACTATGTATTACTCTGTTTTAATTCATCGAACCATAGCTTTTTATTTACTACTGTCTGAATATACTTTATTTTTCCCTTTACTTTGCTCGAGGAAAAGATATCTCTACTTGTTCTAGAAATATGGCATTTTAGTGATATTCACAGGATGACTTTCCAGGTTCTGAAGTAAATTTACTAACAAGTATATTTTTTAACCTCTGCGAAATATGCACTCAGCCTTCAACAGCTTATTTTTTGATCGAATTTAACTCACACAACATTTTCATGTTCAATACCATGATCTTAGACTATGCTTGTGGCCTGCTTGACTCTCGTACTATGCTAGTGTTTATCAAACTAAAATGCTGCGTTCAGGCTAATTGCCTAATTCCCAACCATTGTGCCTTCGCATTGTTATCATTTATCAAACTGTCGTGAAATTACTGCATTCGGTTTTAGAACATGGGCATCTCTTGGATTTTGGTAAACTTGCTTGAAAATGAGTGGTGCTAGTGGTACATCAGGGGAGCCATAATGGTGTCCATAATTGACACATGGCTCCCCCTTATTGGAGGGGCATCTCTTGAATTTTGGTAAACTTGCTTGAAAATGAGTGGTGCTAGTGGTACATCAGGGGCTCCCCCTTATTGGAGGGGCATCTCTTGGATTTTGGTAAACTTGCTTGAAAATGAGTGGTGCTAGTGGTACATCAGGGGAGTCATAATGGACACCATTATGGCTCCCCTGATGTACAAGAAGAATTATCCCTTGAGAATATAGATTACAGATGTCAAAATTGGTGATCGAGCTACTTTGACAATACCAATGAAAGGGGTGGAAATTTTCGGACCTATGATTTTGAGGACTGCTTTACTAGCGAGCATGACTTCATCGAGTATGGAAATCCCTTACATGATGGTTTTTAACGCGCTAAGATAGAGCACAAAATGATGCTTTAGTGACTAATATAAAAAATTAGTACAGTTAATGTTGGGATTTGCCTAATATATAATTTGGATTATTTTATTTTCCATGAAAAATGTTCATTTTTCACCAAATTTCCTGTTGTTGGAGTGTTTGATTAACATTTTTATCCAAAATTTGGTTACGTGACCATTTTGGTAGAGTTTTGAATAGTGATTTTTAGGAAAATGTGTAGTTAAAAAAGAAAGAAATTTTTTGGTATACGTATGAAATATTTTATTGTTTGAATGTATGGTTGAAAATAAATGATTTTTTTTTTTTGAAAGAATGAGAGATAAACGAGGACTTATTTGTCTCTCATATTTTTAGATTAGCAAAAGTTAACATATTCAACAAGTACAGTATATTATTTTGCCCATTCATTTTAGTGAGTCGACTCAGTCCCTAGCCAGCCCGTATGGCTGACAAGCCACACAAGCTGGCACGTGACGAGCCGAGCCACATACCCAATAAAAACTATAAAACTTTTAAAAAAATTAAAATAGAAAGTCAAGGCAGGCAGTAGATAGCAGCAGCTGCCTTGTCACGTAGCTTTATTTACAGTGTTAAATTTTGTTGAAATTCAAATTTAGTTGAAACAAATATATATATATATATATATATATATATATATACACCGAAAGCTTGGATCGAACCTAAATTGGTCGAGCAAAAGCTCGATTTGACTCGAACCAAAAAAAAGGTCAGAACCATTTTTACTTAAATCAGCTCGTTTTAATTCTCAAGCCGGCTCAAATCGTTGACATGCCTAGCATATATGTGAAATGTTAGTTTCACGGTCGAAATCAACATCCAATCAAATCTATTCAAACAAAGATTGTGACACACATATCGAGTTCAATAATTTAGCTTGACAGATGGCGAACAACTCTTGATTGAAGGCTTACAAATGGAGGCAATGATCGCATTTCTTTATAATACACTATCAAAAGTACTTCTTAACAAGAATTTCTCTTTTCTTTATAATTTTTCAACAATTATTCTGCTAATTTCTTAAAATTGATTTATAATTGTCACATCAATTTTAATTATCAACAAAATAAAAATGTCAAAAAATATTACGAACTACACAACAACTTCATAGGCCTGTCACTATTTGAATCAATTTCCCTTAGAAAATGAAGAAGAACTATACACTTGCATGCAATTGGGGGAAAAAAGATAGTCAATTTTTCTCCATGGAATCTTAGAAAACTAAACTCTCTCTCCCCTATACAAAATCCTGCGCTAATCAAGGCGACATGTTTCCTCGTTTTTTAACTTTATGTCGTGAATAACCTTTTCCCTCTGTAATTTGCTTGCATAACCAAACATCAATTAATTGCGGTCGAGCTGGAATTACTGTCGGAGGTACGTTGCCCGCCCAGTAAAGAAACCCAACCCTTGTTAAGTTGAAGATCTTACCATATAAAGCGAATCTTATCGAGCTTATCTTTTTAAAGAATATTTGAATGACAAGAGCTGACGAGGTCTATTTTATTCAATATTATCTGTACGCATCATATATTCGATCACGTTATAAGTTTTTTTCATAATATATCCATAAATTTTATGAGAGAAAAAAAAGTGAAAAATAAAGGCAACACGTGGAGCCCACTTAAGACTTAGAATTGTAAAGCATGAGTAATCGTTATTCGTAAATGATTGTCTTAAGAACTTTTCTTGATTGCTTCTCCACTAAACATCCTTTAGTGGTTAATTAGATTAGAATCGGACCACTTACAATTAGATTAGAATCGGACCAATTATAATTCTCCACGGGTCCACCGTGTTTATTAATAAAAAAGTGTCTTCGTCAGTCAAAAGTTGTCGAAAAAGGATGGATATATAGAAATTTCTACCACCAACTAATTTTCACAATCATTGGGCATTAGTGAAGATGTAAAATCATAATCATGGAAGACTTCAAAATTACGTTTAAGCGAAAATTACACACGTGCTTCTCAATCTATGGAATCGTCAATAAATTGGTCCTCAAATTTTGTTATGAATTACACAATTAGTTTCTAATAACATAACCGTCTAATTTTATTTTTTTTACTTAATAGTCCTAAAAGCATTTTTCACTTCAATTTTTCTAGCATTGACTCATATATCGAAAAGCAAAATTATTTCATAAAACTTTGCCATTATTTGATGAATAATTCCATTTTACCAGAAGAATTCCACCAATAATCTCACATGAAGGTGGGTCCCATTGTGAATAAAATAGTGCAAAAAATATGGGCCCACCCTTATCGTGTCTTCTCTGTCAATTTTCCGTGTGTACAGTATTTTGTACACACAGCAAAACTGTTATTTGATATAACTAAAAAGACTGATTAAAATATAAGTAAAAAATCAATAATAAATTTTAATCACACATTTCAAAGGACCCGTACTTTTTTATGCGCACATTTATCAATTTTTATCAAAATCGATTAACAGTTTATTTTATTTTTTATCTAAACCAAACGAGGGTTTGATTTAGTAGAAATTTGAACAATATTCGTCTTATTCGGATTTAACAGAGAGCCTAATTTTAAATATTTAACTCTTTGAAATGAAGAACGTCTCATTTTTAAAGAGGATGCATCCCTTGAGTCGAAGATCTACTTTTTTGTCGACCAATGGTGTAATTTTCTCTTTTAGGTAAAAAATAGTTAATTATATTTTCTTTAAATTTTCCATTTTGGCGGCATCAGATAGAAGATATCAGGTGGGTCCGCCGAATTGGTAGTTGCAAGTTACAGTGAATCCATGGCCGTGGAATCCAAATCATAAAATCAACCTGGTGAGGTTTAGATAACAAAGAAAGAGCTGTAGTAGAAATGTGAAAATGACGTTTGTAGAGGATAATTACAACTCTCTCTTTCGGCGCCAAAATTATTACGGAATTTTGAAGCAAGGACCAAATTGGGGTTTAGAAAACTCGGTGCTGTACACCGTGCCCCATGGGAATAGATAAAGTTTTATTTTCTTTTTTGCTTTTTTTCTTGAAAGAATAATTCCACTTGAATTGGAATATAGACAAAAAAAGGTCCGGCATCACAACTCATGTTGACTAATTTTTTTTATTACAAGTAAATCGACTTATTCAACATCGTGAATCTTTGGCATCCCATGTTATACACGGAAATATTGATTTCGCTATTTCGAAATTGAAATGTAATATAAGATTTGACTATTTTTGACATCGTATTCATCATAGTTAGCAGTTTCTACTCCATATCACGGTCACGATCGACGTTGTCAGTAACATCTGTATTGCCACTGAACAAATATTTTTTTTTTTTTTAACTCTTTCTTAATAAATTTTTTTGAATAGAAACCATCATTAAGGACAATTTAAGTTAATTTGAAACTAAGAGTACGATAAAACATAGAGAACATAAAACGTAACTACGAATATAGATTATCAAACTTTGTGGAGTTAAAATGTGAACTGAGAAAGTTGATTTCCATGAGATAAAAAAGGTGGGAAGCAATAGCCGCTTAACGCCGGCAATGAAAACGACTGGCCGTAATAGAAGGTAGTGGAAAATGATGGAGAGCCGTTAATTTAGACGGGGAGAAAAGTTTGACCAAAGATAGATAGTTGAGGTGCCGAATATGGAGTTCCACACTGTCTCCACTTCTTCAAGGAATAAAAACATTCAGATTCTTTCTTCATTTTTGGAAACAAACCACATTATTAAGGCCTAATCATAAGCTGATTTGATAAAATTAATATTGAAAATCAGATTTTTAACTTAAAATATTAAGTCGAGTAGCTTCTTATAAATATATATTATCCATCCCATGTCTAGCAAATATAGAACATTCTCCAAACTTTTTCGAAAATGGTATCACTTCACGCAAAAAAGTTGAATGTACAACCTTTTGTACAGTAATTTTGACAATCCTCTCACATGGGGGTGGGGTTCACAATCGCGGGCCCCACACCATGTGAGAGGACTGTCAAAATATGTGTAAAAAGACTGTAGATGTAGCATTTCTCCACTTTACGTGAATCCATGTCGACCCTTCTCATTGTGCAAGCCCATGGTCACCAAGCCAGCCTCGTCCGTTCAAAATGACACAATCCTAAACAACCTTCTGAATTCTACACATACTACCACGAAGATTACTATTCAGCATGCATATTTCTCGTTGATATTTCACAATCAAGCAATTGAACGAATCTCATAAAATCATTTCATAGAAGTTCATTGATATTTTATAAAGAACGATGAAGACTAGATTCTTCTTCTACACTAATGAGAACTTCCTTGTGTAGATACGATCGTTTTTTTGAAAACTAACTACGGGTTCTTTGACCTTCAATACTAAACTCGGGACAAAATCTCTTTGTGTCGTAACTCTGTTACCACTTATTGACATCAAGTTTCATTTTCAAAAGGAAGCTAGTTAAGTGGAGTAATCAATTTTTTTGATGAACTTATAATCTACTCTACGTCCAGACAACATAAGACTTCATTCGTATTTTCCAACTTATCCCTATATTACAACTTTGGATTAATTTACTTGTACAAAATGATTAACAAAATCGACACTTGACGCCCTCCCAGTCGCCCCTCCAATAGGGAGACGTAAAGTGTCGATTTTATTAAATTTTTTGTACTCATAGCTCAACTCTACAACTTTTGGGTGGGTAGTTTATTGCAGCCAGATTGTACAAACTACAGAATAAACTGTCAACAGACAAACTTTATCGCGTAAGAACAGAGCAGTGGGATTGCCATTTCCATGCCACTCTGTCGAAAAAATATCTTCTGCAACCAGATTTTTTCACAGCCTTCCCTGACCATGATTCTGACCCTCCTGGGCCATGGGCCAGACCCCAAATTAAATAAGGGTAATTTCGTCAATACGTAAGGAATTCAATGGCAGAAATGTCAATTCAGTGGAATATTTTAAACCCTAAAGTAAAACCTCCCTCTAATTGCTTACATGCGAAGCATAAACTACCGCGTGCGTTGGATGAGGACAAATGTCTGCCACCATTAATTAACCAATTAGAAACAGGCCAACACGTTGTCATTACAGTAGTAACCTTTTCGATTAATTAAAATAATACACAATTACTGGGCCCCACTCGCTTACGGCGGACCCACCGCAACTCACATGAGAACCGCCTGAATTGTGTCAGATACAGACCCCACAATCATACCTGGTTACAACTGTTTCCCAATATTTGGAATTCTCTTAAGCGGCGCGTGGGAATACGCTCCACTTTCGCGCTTGGTTTTGTTCCTAAAAAAGGGTTCCACCTTCCCCACTCTGTTTACATTATAAAAACACTGCCTGCCTCCCGCTACTTTTTTCTTTCTCAGTGCTCTGTGTTTTTCGCGGCTCTCTCTTCGTATTTCCTGGGACCCTGTGGGAAACAGCGAGCACCGCTTGGGTTTGTGGTGTCTATAATTAAACGCAGCAACCCTTTTCAAAACCCAACTTTAAATTTTAGTTCTCCCAGATTTTTCATTCCGTCTTTTGATATTTTTGCCTCGGCGTTGTTGGTCAGTTGAACCCTTAAGTATATTCAAAGAGTGTTGTTGAATTAAATTGTGTTTCTATTGGAGAGATGGCGGCAGAGTCGGATGAGGGAAAGTTCTGGTTGCCGCCTCAGTTTTTAACTGATGATTTACTGATTGACGGCCAGAATAAAATTCGTCAGACTAAGAAAACTGACGACTTTTCATTCGCGTTTGGAAACTCATTTGGTCCTTTCTCGGATCTGAGTTCACCAGTTGAGTCGGTGATGGGATCTACGGAAACAGAGAGCGACGAGGATGACTATGTGACTGAGTTAACTCGCAAGATAGCTCAATCTACTATTCAAGACTCCAGTTACTTGGTTGAAAACAAAAAAGTATACATTTACTTTCTATTGTTTTTCTTTATTATCAGTTGTCGCACGAAGAGTACTTTAATTATGGGTTTAATTTTTTAACAGGGATGGTGGGTTTCTGGTTCTCCACAATCAACTCTATGCAGTGTTATGGGACGTTGTGCGTGCAACCCGGGTTCCGGCCTTCGGAGCCCCAACTGCTTGTCGAAGGTTTCATCCCCGCCGGATGCCTACCGGAAAAATCCGACGTCGTTGGATTTATTGTCTGCGGCTGCTGAAGAGGTTGCCCGGATGAAGATGATGGAAGAAATAAATGGGTTTCATTCAACCAACTACAGAGTTGGTGTTGATGGACTTTTAGTTCCGCCCAGAATACACGGTGCTGCTACAGTACCACCCAAAAAACCAAATCGCTGTTCTGGTTTATACCCTAACTATACCCACCTTTCATTTCAACATAGACAAGCCACTCAAGTAAGTCTTGGCAATTTCAAAGAAGATTCATAATATTTGCTATCTTTTCTGTTTGAACTGTTTTGCGAATATACTGAGCTTTTTTTTTTCTTTTTTAAATTGACAGTTCCTGCAGTTGAAGGAACAGATGATGAAGCAACCTCAACATGGACAAATGAAATGTGGGTACCCTCAAATGGTTCAGAATAGTGGTAGGCCTAATGGGTTGTCAATAGATGCTTTGTCTACTGTACAACAATCTCAAAAACAACAGCAGACTGGTTCAGGCATGAGAGCATTGTTTCTTGGAGATCCCGGGACTAAAAAAGAACGTACTGGAACCGGGGTTTTCTTGCCCAGAAGAGTTGGAGCCCCCACTGAAACGCGAAAGAAACCAGGTCAATTTTTTTTTCTTCTGCAGTGTGTATGTTCATGTGCAAGAATAGTTCAATTTAATTAGGTTCGTGCAGCTGGTGAGTTTTGGATAGGATAATTATTACGCATTATTCAGCATTTTGCTGCTGGTCACATGGGTTGTGTGAGTTTTATGGGCTCTATGGTTCATATACATAGTTGATAGTTTCACTCCTGTTTAGTTAAATCTGGTCATCTCTGTTTTGTCTATTTGAACATCTCTGTTTTGTCTAGTCCAAATATTTGGATTTTTCAGAAGTATTTGATGGACTTCCCTTTTCTAATAATTTATTCTGATAATGTATGGTGTTTATTTTTGGCAAATGCAGGGTGTTCTACAGTTCTGCTACCAGACAGAGTGGTTCAGGCTTTAAATTTGAACTTGGAATCCATGGATCCCCTGCCACTAAACAGAGCAAATGGAAATTTTACTCCTGACTATGGTAATTATTTCGTACTATTTCTCATTCCTTACTACTGTTTGAATTTCTTAAGCTTGTATGCCAAGTTAATTTCTTGATTCTATATGCAGCTGCTGCTGTGAAGTTCAGAAATAATGTTGTAATGGCACAGCAGAGAAAAAATCAAAGACCTGTCCCAGTGACTAATCAAGACCACCTCAGGCTCCCTCAGGAGTGGACTTACTGACCAAAATTACAAATGGCTTTTTTCTCTAATGAAAGCTGTTTCGTTGAAATCTCTACAGAATCAGTTATGAAGTTGAAGATTAGGAGATAGTTTAGTTTGTGGTACATTGTATTAGCAGCAGTAGTATAGGACAGTATTAATTAAGTAGAAGAAGATGATGATTAAAGAAAAGATTGTTAGTGCAAGAAAATGGTTTTTTGGGTTTAGTTATTAGGTTTAAAATAAATGCGAGTATGTTGATGCAACAACTCAGCTTTTTGTTTGGCTCGAGGTTCAAGAAAGTGGTTAATGGCAGTTCCTTTTCTTGTTCCCTTTTGAATGCTGCATTTGAATGATAATAAAATAAGGGTTTTTTAATATTCTTGTTCTGGTTCAATGCCGTGAGTAGAAACTGCAGCAGCCTGCCCTGTTTGTTTGTAGTGTTGGAATCCATCCCTGGCTGGGAGAGGAATGAGATTTAATGAACACATTAGATTCTCGTGTCAACAAATAAATATTCATCCGATGTAATAAATAGTTCACACATTTTTTGGTGTACGAATAACGTTGAATTGCTGTCAATTAATGTTATCTATACTAAGTTTTTTTCGATCTTTCTTCGAGTAGTGCAGGTTAAGACTAATCACCAAACAGTTATAGAATAGTTTAACCGTTAGACAAGAACGAGTGAATCGAGATGTTATGCATCTCAAACTTTTATTTCAGATTAGTTAACCTTCCCATTGAAAGAAAGAAAAGATCGAGAATTACTGAACAAGATGTTTTGGGAAGGGATGTGGATAACTTTCGATGTGTAAATGTCACGATAATGATTTCCCATTTAATTTAAGAGCGTGTTTGGTATAGCTCAAAATCTAATTAAAATTAAAAATATAGTCGTTATTGAGTTTCACTCATCTAATAAAAGTCAACAATAACGACTAGTTTTTCAATTTTAATCTCTACCGAACACGCTCTAGATTCTCACATTGAAGATGATCCTTTTATAAAGGGGAGGAGGATTCAATTGTTAAATTGCTTGATGATGAAGAATTGGGAAGATTAGTTTGGATGAGGTGTCAAGACTTGGACGAGAATCATCTTCTCCATATGCATTCATTTATTATTTCTTTGTAGGACATGAACCCATTAAAGCCACTCTTTGATTTTTCGGGCATCTCACGCTTTGTGTGTGGGAATTTCGTAACGTTCCTTTCATTATTGTGGTGTTACTATGGACACCACAAAAGGTTGGTAGGTTTGTACGACGATAGCGAAACCATGACACTCTTACAAAAGTGCCCTATAAAGTAACGACTTTCTCTTTTATTCAATTGAGAGTTCGAACGCACTTGATTATTGTAAATACACGTTCTATGCCTGTAATACGATAATAGTATTGTTACAAAAAAAAAATACAAATTATCACCTTCTTGTGACTTTTATTAGTTGTTCACAATTGCTGACGAGTTCACTTATCTGAATCATTAAAAGTGTTCCATCTCATAAAATGGAACGCGTTGGCTGAGATCTAGTGACAAAACCTTTCTATGAAATAAGTATTTACTTGATCAAATTTTTCCAAACTACTAAAATAAGTATGTCAATAATCTTGAGAGAATAATATTATCGATCCTTATCATTAATTACTTCGAAAACTTGAAAACATTCACCAAGATTGAAAAATTCAGATTCCCAAGGAGTGATTGTCATGGAGTAGGAGTGGGCTATGTGTTCTTCATGTTGTACTTGACTTGTTCTTGGAATGCAAATGCTATGCCGTTGAATGTGTCTATTCATTTTATTCTTTTGCACATTTCTATTTGTTTTCTACGTGCCGCCCATCAACTTCTCTTTTAGATATTTTCACCTTCAATTAAAGAATTGGAGTGTGGTCATGATTTTAGTTTCAATGCATTTGTTTTTTTCTTTTAGCGTTAATGCACGCACGAATTCTCACGATGGAGGAACCAACGTACGTACATTTGATTTGTAGCATTATACTAGACCGTTGAGATTAAGACATATTTGCACAAGGAAAACTTGGATTTCTTTTAGGGTCCGTTTGATTGCAAGAATGAAATTTGAATGGAAAGAAAATGAATTTCAGGGAATTGAATTGTCCAGAACTTGTTTTACTGAGAATTGACAATTAATTGTGTTTGATTGATATAATTTTCCATATGAAAAATGTTGAAATTTTAAATCTTTTGGTGATTGTTTGACTTTGTTTTTCATAGAAACTTCTCAGTAGAGGGATATAATTTGTTTCAAGGAAAAGAAATTGTTACTTCACTTCTGGGAATGCTGGCCTAAATTCAAAACATATTTTGCCAAAACCACTTTTCTTCATTGGGTGGTACAGTCCCCAGTCTATTATTCTTGATGAACAAAAATCTTGAAGTGGTTTTGAGTCTCATCAAAGTGGATGATTAGTCATTTCATATTATTTGTATGAATTCCGATATGAATTATTTGATTAAAAAAAAATATATATTTATTGAACGAATTACCTAAATCAAGACGTAGAGAGTGAAATCCATCCTTCCAATTGTTTAGTTGTGATTGGTCAACTTAAAGAGTCTCGTTTAGAGTAGAGTATGAGATTATTAAAACTAATCTTCAGTGATCATTCATCATTTATTATGAACTAATCTTTTAATTAAATTTGGAATCTAATCCTTTGGTCTGGTCATTGATCCTTTGTTATGAAGTAATCTTTTCATTAAATTTGTAATCTAATCCTTTGGTCTGGTCATTGATCCTTTGTCATGAAGTAATCTTTTCATTAAATATGAAATCTTATCCTTTGGTCTTGCAATTCCTAACCCTATTTGTATAATAATCAAATAGACCTGAAATTTCAACAAAATTCTTAATGAGAGAAATCCAGTATGTCCTAATCATTTTGTAGCCCAAAATTTAGGTACATTATTAAGATGACAATTCACATGTTTCTGGAATCTAATTCAGTAAAAGAAAATGCATAGGCGAAAGACACGGAAATAGTTCAAGTAAAAGACTTGCACAACGAGCATGTCATTAAAACTTACAGTCCCTACACACTGAGTAAGCAATTTGGTTCCAATGACATTTAATATAGCGAACCATTTTTTCCCTAGAAATCCATAACCATTTAAGATCTAACAAAATACATCTCCGGAGCAACCCAATGCAAAAATTTACTCACATAGTACAGTACCACATTCTTTAAGGAGAAAGCAAGAAAAGATGTTCGTACCTTATATTTTAGTTCACAGGTCAACATACGATGCATGGTGAATACACATGAACCACTGACCATCAATCCTCTCAAAAACATTCGTGGCGAAGTGTCTTCCCCAGTTATTATCCTTCTTCTTAACCATTTCAATGCACGTGACATACCCTGCATCGCCTCTTACATGAACTTGAACGTCCTTAATCTCAATATCTAGTGGGAAATCATAGTCCGCCCATACAATTTCCCAACTCCCCATCACAAGGTCATTGCCAGATATGCCACTGACACCAGGATGCACAACACACACATGCTCACCCTTAGACCAGAGAGCTTGCATAGCAGCCAAATCCCCATTTCTGAACGAATTATAAAACCTGGCATTCGCTCCTAATACTGAAGCCTTGCTATCCTCTTGGAGAGTTTTGAGACTATCCCTGATTTTTGCTGCTCGGGCATAGTTTTCTTCTTCGATAGCAATCTGCAGTTCTCGCTCCAATGTCTGCTCAGTCAGTATGACACGTTCGCCACTCAAAGTCCCATCAGAGTTGTTAGCTTTTACTCGACATGATCTCAATGAACATAATTGGGAATGATGCCTGAAAGGTGCTGTTGTGAACAAATAAAAAACTAGTCCATCTTATAGCTTAAAAGAAAACTAAAACAAGATCGCTGGGCACGGATATAGCTTTAGATAGAAAGCCATCTTTCCAAAGAATATCTAAAGTTGCAAAGAAGTGAATGCATCAAGACCAGCACAACGCTAAAAGACATCCAATTTGAGTAAAACTCAACGCGTTTGGATGGAGACAAAAACTATGCTTATCATTTTTAAAGTTCGCGCTAAGGCCAAATAAAGGAGTTAAGTTATGATAGGTTAATAATCCAAATGAAGGGAGAAGCACTATAAGAATGAAAGATACCAAGTTATAAGAGAAATTCTAGGAAATGGATTTCAAATCTGCCATGTTATGTGGAAAGAATGTTGAGAGAACAAAATATCTAGAAGATGAATATAGCAAAAATGGTGATGCTAACATGGATGTGCAAGCATGCTAGAATGGAAAAATTGAAAAAGTTACACTACGTTTGACTAATCTTGAACAGTTTACTTATAAAAAAATTTATTCTAAATATTCTTTTGTTGTTGAAAGGTTATAATAAGTGACTTGTTTTTCCAATAAGTTAAGAGCTACTTTCAAAAGGTTAACTTTTCTTAATAAGTAAAAAAAAAAAAAAAGCTTGTTACCCAAATGTGTCTAGAAACAAAATGTTAATTAAACTTGTACAATTTCATTTTTAAGTACAGACAGATAAGTTCCAACAAGTGGAGGTAGCACCTATTGAGCTAAAATTAGGAAAACAACATCCTAATTCCTAAAAAATAGTTGAGACATACTTTGCTTCGGCCAAAAAAAGCTCTCGTCACAAAGGCAGCATAATTCCTATCTGAACAGGATAGTACAAAGTGAGAGACCAAAATTACATAAACAGAGATGGGCAAGAAAGATTTCATATCTAATATCTTTCAGAAAACTCATCAATAAATCGAAAAGAACGAAGAAAAAAAAATCATGCAGTTGATTCCAAGTTAAAAGTGAGGTTTAATAATAGTGGTTGTTTTTTGTTGTACGTTGACTGAGAGAGGGGAGGGTGGGGCAAACAAAAAATGAAATCATAGTGGGAAAGAAGTTTGTTGTACAATAAGATTGGATCTAAGAGTCAAGCTGGAGCCTGGAGATAATGATGATCCAACTAGCTAGGGGACAGGTAGGGTTGGTGCAAGTGCCCCTATTTTTGACACACTCCTTTTTCTACAACTTATGCCTATTTACTAGAGCCGTTATCATGGAAATTGTGCTATTTCATAACTCAGAGGGAAGAACACAGTTGGAGATCAAGTTAAGGGCTTCGGAAAACAAATGTAAATTTCTCATATGGTATTGCATGTTTAGACTGATTGACTTGTTTACATCTAAGCGTTACGTATAGCATTAAATAACTCACATATGAAACAATTAGCCATATAAAATCTAGAAGCATTTAAAAAAAAATATATTGTATCTTTCTTTTTCCTCCTTGAGAAGGACTTGGAAGTGTCATCCAATATATATATATATATATATATTTAAAAAAGCTGATGTAATCGACCTATGAAACTCCAGAAACATATAGTGATAGAATTGGATTGTGACTCGAATTCTTGTTAAGTATTTGATTGGAAATACTGTGGAGGTGTATTGGAAGTTGGTAGTAGACTTGAAGATGCCTTGAAAGAGTCCAAAGTGAATTTGATTCCTATTTCATCACAAATTCTCCATAATTGATTTTACCCATTGTATTGTGACTTCACCTTATATTAAACTCTTCATGCATTAATTCTCCTAATATGTTATGATTCTTTGGCTATGTGGTGTACAACACATATTGGAATTGATCGATTGTTCAATTAGTTATTGGTCCAAAGAGTTCCGATGTAACTCCTTTCTATTGATTATAGTGAATTCTCCGCCTCTGCGCATGGTTTTTCCAGATTGAGGTATCCACATAAATCTTGTTTTCTTCGTGGTCCATTATTTTTATATTGCTCATATTATTCTCGTCTTTAATTATTTAATGGGATTCTCGACAAAGTGGTATTAGAATGATTATGATATCTTGTTTCTTTACAACACAGAGCAGAGCACAATCCAAAACTCCAACATCTAGATGGAATGGCCCAAGTCCTCTATTCATTAGGTTAAATGCTTATTCCACCCTAAGGGTCACACCGTCACAGTAGAAAAGAAAAATGCAGTTGTAGATTTTTACTGCATTTACATTGTCTTAATCAATTCATCACAAACTGCAGTTACGAGAAAGAAAAGCTAAAAGTTTGGAACTTCATTCTGGTGATTCGACCAATTAAAGAAGATCGGTATGGAATACCAGATTCTATGTTTCTCTTTACATTTCAGCAAAGGATTAAGACTCTACGTAAAGAGTTAGTTCAAAATCAATAATATTGAGCGTATTAAATCTTTTTGATGGGAAACCCCGAAGGAACTTACTCAGAGTTGTATGCCATGAATTATGAACGTGGCAACTAGATAAACAAGATCCCACTCCAAAACTGCTTGACAAAACTAATTTGCTTCGCTTGTGGGGATGTGAATAAAGATATTGCAGCATCCTAGTGTGATCAACGCAGGTACGATTTAAAGTTCTACATTCGCTGGTGTCAAACATTACCTACAAAAATAAGACTCAAGTCAAGTAATTTGAACTACGAAATAAACTCTGAAAATATGCCAAGCATATAATTCCTCGTGTCACCTTCATTTTCCAATTTTTATCAAGCACATAATTCCTCATGTCACCTTCATTTTTTAATCTTCATTATTTTTAAATACGCTGTTAGTAAATAGTATATATTATTTTTCCATCACAGTCCATAATAATGAACATGAAAAGGGACTCAAATTTGAATATTTATCCATTTCGTATTGCAATTTTAAACCTAATTGAATTTCCATCCCCTGAAACAAACCCAAAAGATCAAAAAGAAAAAATAAAAATAAAAATGAGTCAACTATCCTTGATTCTACATGAACTAGACAAAAACATTTACAAGCCTTGCCCAATTAATTTCACTTTATTCTCCAAAAATACTCCTGAATATTCATAATTTCCTTCAACTAAGAAGTTCATTAATTATCAAATCCAAATTTAACAAAAGAAAACTTAAAACTTACCGCATAACGGAATAAAAATATAATTTGCGTGTATACAAGTAAAAAAAATTACTTACATTATTGAAGAAACTAGGTCGACTGAAAGATACAGCCGAGAATGCTTCCATTATTCAGAATTTCGAAAATCTTCAAGTAAACAGCTGCCAATGCGAAAAATGTTCGTAGGTTCTTGACAGGTACGAATTTGGACTTGTCCTTTTGACTGGTTGGTGAACCGAAGAAATATTGAAGAGAGTATAGTTGCTGGAGGTAATTGGGCCGAACTTTCATATGGTCTGGGCTTCTAAAAACATAAATGGGCTTGTATTATTTCACTCTTTAGCCTTGTGATTATTGTTGGAGTCGTGAATATAAATAAATAAATATTTTTCTTTCAACATATTAAATTTTTAGGAAAACGAAATCAACATAATTACCTATAAAGTTAAATTTTCGATTTTAAGTTTCACACTCTCAATGTCACTTATTATATAAAAAAAAAAATTATACATGGACCGACATTCGATTAATTATTTCTAAAAATTTTACATAAGGATGATCTTTAATATGATCGCTCGATCCAGTTACAAAAAATACATCATTTAAATAAATAAATTCCCCAAGTATATGTTACATCGCTACTAAATCAAAAATTTCCCCCCCCAAAAATCATCTTCTACAAATTTATTTTCATACATTTTACTTATTGTACTATTTCCTTTGGTGTATTTTTTAAGCTTATTACTGTTCGAGGTTATAATGAACCTACATTTGTTAATCTTTAATGATACTTTATGGTTTGTGTTCCCTCCAGCTGATCGATGTAGTGACACAAGTTGTCCTACAGAAGAATTACCTCCTACTTTGGATGATGTGATAGCAAATCCATTCCATCTTTTGGATGAAGGCATAAATTAATCCCAAATCTTTTATTGTTTGGTATCTTCATTTCAGAACAACAATTTAGTACATCCCTTTACAGTTTACAGTCCAATCATGTCTTCGTTTGTTTAAATTTTTTTTATTATTGCTTCAGGTATTCCTGAATCAAATGCTGATCCTTTTGATTTCCTTACAACTACAATGTATAACACGGAAGTCATAGGACTTGAGATACAACCAGTACTTACAGAATCTTATGTATTGAACCCTCCTACAATTTGTTGTTTTTGTGGTGCAAAGAAATT
>CAIGRS010206947.1:0-21134 GCA_903798395.1 Fraxinus floribunda | reverse complement strand
GCGAAAATCAGCCTGAATCCTTCTTGTTCCAAACATGAAACCTCAAACCCTAAGCTAACCTACCAACTATGAAACTTTACAATTTAGTCCCTAAACTTTTATAATCATTCAAGTTGGTCCTTTTGTTCACAGAATCGCCAATACAATATATAAACCTAACAAACTCCCATTTTGACATTTTGTGACAAAACAAAATACAAAACATAAAATAACCTATCAAAACTACCCAAGTCCAACTGAATCAACCGAATGTAGCTTCCACTTTATTCATCATGTATCCTGACAAAGACTCACATACCTAGTGCGAGAGCATGTGATACAGGAAATAATCAATAAAGTACATAGAAGAATAATCAAATAAATAAGCAAGCTAGTTTGAGATGCAATATTAATTCTAACCAAAACACCACGACCACATTAATATCACAAAACATCAAAACTTAAACAACCATGCATGAAATGCAACACAAACGCAATGCACATGCTCCCCATCAGTGCATGATATGCAATGCAAATGTAATGGACAAGTCTCCCTTACTGTAAACTCTCAAAATGTTAAAGCAGTAGATAAATGTATCTATGTCTCTCCTCAACGACCCCTCAAGACATGAAAATGCAATATCAATTCGCAAATTGAAATTTATACTATGAACAGATAATATCAATCAAAAAAAAAAAAAAAAAAACACAATGTCTTAAAATGTATATCTATGTCTCATCCCCAATGACCTCTCAAAGACATAAGACATAAGTGTAAAAGTCAATGCAATGTATATCAAGTCAAATGTCAAAATTTATTTATGTCTCACCCCATTGACCCCTAAAGACATATGTAGCTGCTCAAACAATAAATGTGTATAATATATTTCCCACTTACAATACAATATCTCCCCCTTTTTGTCACAAATGTCGAAGGGACAAAGAAAAATCACACAACGTCTCAATAATGTAGGTATAAACAATCACAAGCATATGTAGTGAATGGTAAATTTTCCCACAATATAAAGCACACATGGCGTAAATGATATAAGTGACTCATATGTGTTAAGTGTCACTAATCTTCTGGCAGTAGGACTCCAAACCTTAAATTTGTAAGAAATGACATGTTAAACATCACTGCTAATAAGTATATTCACCTACTTATGAAAGTCAAACCGTATAGCACATTAGAACATACATATGAAAGCTCATTTCTAATGAAGAATTTATTTTCTCCCCCTAACTTACATCACAAATATTTTTTTCTTTTTATCACAACTTTCAATAGGAATGCTCACATATTTTTATTCATCGTAAGTGCAAGCTTATTTCCATTAGCGACTAACATGACCTCTGTAACGAGCTTAGGCCGGTTACCCAAGTCAAATGATCATAGGCACCAGGTTATAAGAAATCCCGCAAGCTTAATTACTCAAGTCAAGTAGGCTTTGAAAAGAAGCATTAAGATATTGAGACCCTTATGATTATTTTTCCAAACAGATATTGATTCATGCAGGAATAATATCGAGCTTATGTCTAATAAAAATGGTCAATTCATGTTCAAAGTCACCCTATTAACATGTGACTACCATCCCAAAACTCACACACGTGGTAGAGTCCCACTGTCAAGATCATAGTGTGTGCAATGCAGATGGTATATGAAGAGGCATATATTAAATACTCCATAAGTATCATAAGCTAGTCATGAAAACTATATTACAGCTCACTAAATAAACTAATTCTTGATTACAACCAACAAAATCAAGTGTAATGAAAATCATGCTGTAAAACCAATGTCCAAATAAACATCTCATCCCTCTTCTTTTTTTTAAAAACTTTAAACCAAAGCAAGAAAAGAAATTTTTTTTCGTATAAAAATATGAATGAACCAAGCACACAAAACATATAAAAATTCAAACAAAACTGAAGAACATAAAATAAAATGCATGAAAAATAAGTAAATAAATATGATGCATACATAACACAATATCACACAATAGTAGAATACCAGCATGTATCAAATATACTCAGTCAATGAGGTACAGAAATACCAATAGCTGTTCTAAGAGATTCAAACTGAAGATTATCCAATGGCTCAATAAATAAATTAGCTAATTGGTTCTCAGTAGAAATATGTTCAAGATTCATTATTTGAGTTTCCACAAGCTCTCGAATAAAATGATGTCTAGTGTCAATATGTTTAGTTCGAAAGTGTTGAACATGAGTTTTAGAAATATTAATAGCGATGGTGTTATCACAAAACACAGTCATAGTACCATGTTTAATCCCATAATCACTCAACATCTATTTCATCTAAAGTAGTTGAGTGCAGTAACTTCCTGCCACAATATACTCTGCCTCGACTGTGGACAATGAAATATAATTTTGTTTTTTACACATCAAAGCAACGAGGTTAGCACCAACATAAAAATAACCACCAAAAATACTCTTTCTATCATCGGTATTAACAGCCCAATCGGCATCGGAATAACCAGCGAGATCACGATTAGAGTCCCTAGAGTACATGATCCCATAATCAATAGTACCATTGATATATCTAATAATACGTCGCACGGCGCTCAGGTGTGATTCCTTAGGATCAGCCTGAAAATGCACATAGACCCCTACATTAAATGCTATGTCTGGTCTACTAGCAGTGAGGTAAAGCAGACTACCTATCATACTCCTATACAGTGTTTGATCAACACTCTTGCTTGTTCCTTCTAAATCTAACTTAATACTGGTGCTCATAGGGGTTCTAGTGTGTTTCTTGTACAACCTTCGTTTGACAAGATTCTTGACATATTTCGATTGAGATATGAATAATCCCTCATCAGTCTGCTTGACTTGAAGACTAAGAAAGTACGTTAATTCAACAATCATGCTCATCTCAAATTATTGCTTCATACACTCAGCAAACTCATAAGCAAGGGAATCAATGGGAGAACTAAAGACGATGTCGTCCACATAGATCTGAGCTATGGTGATGGTATCCTCAATTCGTCTTATAAACAAGGTTCTATCTGCACCACCTCTCGCGAACCCATATTCCAAGAGGTATGCAGTAAGCTGATCATACTAAGCTCTAGGAACTTGTTTCAGCCCATACAAGGCTTTATTCAGCCTATACACATAGTGAGGATATTTAGGATCAACAAATCCTTTAGGTTGTTCCACATAGGCTTCTTCCTAAAGAATACCATTCAGGAAAGCACTCTTAACATCCATTTGGTATAATTTGAAACTCAGAGTACAGGCAATCGCAAGAAGAATTCTAATTAATTCAAGCCAAGCTACCGAGGTAAATGTTTCGTCAAAATCAACACCTTCAACCCGAGTGTATCCATGAGCAACCAACCTAGCCTTATTTCTCGTAATGGTACCTTGATCATCCGTTTTATTCTTGAATATCTACTTAGTACCAATAACATTGCCATAATTAGAACTAGGCACTAAGTCCCAACCTTTGTTCTAACAAACTGATTTAACTCATCATGCATAGCATTAACCCAACATTCATCCCTAAGGGCTTCCACAACATTCTTAAGTTCAATCTGGGACACATAGCTCACATATGACAGGTTGTTCGAAACCCTCTTGCAAAGTCTCATTCCTTCTTTTATATCTCCAATCACATTAGCCTTAGGTTGATTCAATTTGACTCTGGACGAAGGTTCTTTGTGTGGTTTAGCTTCATTATCAAAAGTAGAATCCTTAGTTGAAGCAACCAACTCTTTTGATTTTTGTGGGAGATCAGGAATTGATGCTTCCTTAAGTTCGGTTACCTTGACTAGATCAACTTCCAACTGTTTCAGCTCAACACACTCTTCGCCAATCTCCCCCTCCCTACAAGCATCCCACATTGATAGATTCCATCACAACACGTGCTATTGTACACCCGATAAGCTCGACTATACTTGGAATATCCTAAATATGTTCATCACTCTTGGAATCAAACTTTCCCAAGTTCTCTCTGTCTCTCAAAATGTAGTACTTACTGCCAAACTCACAAAAGTACTTGACAGTAGGCTGTTTACCATTCCAGATTTTATACAGTGTCATGTCAGTTTTTGGTCTAAGATAAACTCTATTGATAATGTGACATGCAATATTTACGGCTTCACCCCAGAAATACATAGCTAAATCTTTACCATGAAGCATAGCTCTCGCCATTTCTTGAAGCACACGATTTTTCTTCTCAACAACCCCATTCTGTTGTGGAGTGATCGGCGAGGACAACTCATGTTGGATTCCCTCCTCCAGACAGAAGTTCTCAAGATTTGAATTTTCGAACTCCTTACCATGATCACTACGAATTCTGGACACAAAATAACCTTTCTCATTTCTAAGTCTCTTGCACAATGAGATGATAAGACTGAATACTTCAATTTTATCTCTCAGCAATTCAATCCAAGTAAATCGAGAATAGTCATCAACCACAACCAAGATATATCTTTTACCACCAAGGCTTTCGGTCCTCAATGGTCCCATCAAATCCATATGGAATAATTTAAGAGGCTTGCTCATTAGAATTTTAGAAGTTTGTTTGTTGGGTACCCTAAGCTGTTTACCTTGTTGACACAACCACAAACAAGGTATCAGAATTATCCAGTTTAGGTAGGTCATTGACAATCTCCTTCTGGCAAGTTTAGACAGACTGTTATGGAACATATGACCTAGTCGTTGATGTTACAACGCAATTGTGTTGATCTGGCACTACTACACCTGTAATTAGAATTAGGTANTATTCTCATACCTTCAAGAACAATGTTACTAGTCGGGGCATATACAAAACACCTTTTCTGGACAAGGGTAACCTCAAAATCAGCATCACAAATTTAACTGATGCTAAACAAGTTGGATTTTAAACCTTTCACTTAGAGCACATCTGATAGGCAGGTAGTCCAACAATACTCACAACTCCTTTTCCAAGTATCGGTACAATAGCTCCATCACCAAATATAACTACACCACCATTCCACTCATCAAGTGAAGAAAACAAATATTTTTCACCACACATGTATCTTGAACATGCGCTGTCAAGTTACCACATGGAACTATTTTGAGCTTTGAGGGCAAGGTGAGTGACACGACAATTCAACAGATCTCTAGATCATTCACTCTCGTCCTCCCGTTCCCCTTTCTCAATCTCACAGTCAGATTTGATTTCAACAATCGAGGTGAAGGTCATATAATCTTGTTCATTCTCACCACCAAATGTCTCATCATGAGAACTAGTATCTGACTCCTCACACTCATAGTCACAGTTAATGCCTTACGACATTCTTTACCCGAACTCTTCTTCAAATTAGAACATTCACTCCTAATGTGACCAAATCCCTTGCACTCTTGGCATGGACATATTGAGTTTTCTTAGCGGGAGTCCTAGAGTTGTTATTCTCATGTCTACCTCTCGACAGTTTGCTAGGGACTTCACTACTCTATGCCTGAGGCTTTCTCCTATTCCTCATCACCTTTTGGAATTTTTTAACGAAATATGCAATTTCGTCATCCCTAAGTGTCTCAGTGCTAGTGGACTCGCTCTCAACTTCTCTAACAGTGTTCATGACGATGAATTTAACCTTTTTAGGTTCTGAGACAGTAAGTTCGTAAGTTTGAAGTGATTCTATGAGCTCTTCAATTTTAACAGCATCCAAGTCCTTACTCGTTCTATCGCAGTAACTGTGGGTCTGAACTTCTCGGGCCAGTGATCTAGGGACTTTTCTAACAATTTTTGACTTGGGGATCCTCTCACCTAAATTAAAACTCGAATTGACTATGTCATTCAGTTTATCATAGAAACTATCAATGTCTCATCATCAACCATCTTTATCTCTTCAAACCTAGTGGTTAACATCTGCAATTTTGAGTTTTTAACAATTTTAGTTCCCTCGTGTGTGATTTCTAGAATAACCCAAACTTCCATACACGCCAAAACTCTTCATTAGACACAGTCGTATGAAGGCCTTTACTGTTCCAATTACACCCATCCAAATTAGTTTTGGTGCACATTGAGATATCAGTGTGTGTAACTATACCAGCAATAGATGTTGTAGGCGGAGTCCACTCATTTTGCATACTTATCCAAATACGTTCATCCAAAACCTTTAGAAAAGCTCTCATTCGAACTTTCCAATTGGCTTAATTGCTTCCATCGAAAAATCGACAGAGACTGGCTCATCTAGACTAAACAAATAAGGGTCAAAAAATTGATTTAAGGCTCTAATACCAATTGAAATTTACGCAGTTCGACGACAATACCTAGAGGGGGTGAATAGGTATATTATGTGAAATTAAGATTATTAATTAATTAGCAACAAGTCACCAATTAATTATCTATAGATGGTTATACAATCAAGTCAAGTTAATCCTATGTTTAAATTACCGCAACGTAAAGTAAAACAGTAAAAACACAAGAATGATCACAGAGAAATCCCAATTGGGTAAAACTCCGATCACTTTGTCACTCAACAATCCACTATAAACGATTTGTGACTTATAGTCCACTAGACTAGACAACGAAATGTACTAACTGATCTCCTGACCGCAATTTTGACAGCTCTCCAGAATTCTGTGCTCCTGCACCTATTCCAACTACAATTTCCAAAGTTCTCTTGGATTCTGCCCTGCTTCAGTAACTCCTAACTTTGTGGAATCATATATCTCCTGTGAAACCTAAAAAACAGCCCGTTCTTCACCAACTGGAACTCCAGTTACCTTCTCAGCAACTCTGACAAATATGTGGGAAGAAGTGATTTGGTATTTGGATTAAGAAACATGAAGGCTGAAAGTTCCAAAGATTAAGTGAATATGAAAGGACAATTTTTACTCAATGTTTAAACTTGAGAATTCTCGTTCTATGACTTTAGAATATATATAGGTAGGGTAGAAAACAAATGGGCCGAGAAAAAAGCCTTTAAAATGCGAAATAAAAAATTCCCGTATAACCCTGTCGCTCGAGCGAGGAGCCGCGACAGTCGAGCGACAGTGTGTCGCTCGAGCGAAGGAGCCGCGACGGTCTAGCGATGCAGTTTCTATTTTTGTAGCTCGAGTCAACCCTTGACGACAGTCTAGCGAAAATTCGCGTCATTTTCCTCCTTGTTCCAAACTCGAAACCTAGACCTATTTAACTAACTTTTAAACAAATTGCACATTACTCCTTGACCTTTTACACTCTATAAATTTAAGTCATTTTGTTCACAGAATTTGCCATTTACAAAATCAACAAAAACCTAATATAACAAATTTGTTAAGGTTATCAGATATGTTTGAAGTCAACTTCTTGCAGATCTAAAGTGTGTCATAAATGACAAAAGTTGCGTCTAATATAGGAGTGCCTTTTTGGATTTATTTGCTGAATGTGAAACGACTGAAAGGTTTGGAAGCCATTCTTGAATATTTTTATCTAGAAATTGCTTCTAATAAATGATCATCATTTAAAGGTTTTACGATTTGAAGACGGAATAATGGTCTATGAGTATTTTTAGTGGTTTGGAAAGCAGTGAATTTGAATTGCTTGTAGACTCGTCTTTTTAACTATGGAACAATTATGAAATTATTAGGCATTGCTTAAAAGGATTCTTGTATATATTGGTAGAAAGAGAATATAGGCTTCAGTTTATAGTGGTTCAAGAAGTAGGATTATTTTAAACATCTGAAATATTTCGAGACTCATGTTCAAATATGGATACTTCAAATATTGTGATGGCGGCTATCAAGACTATTGGATTTCAAGGAGTACTTACTAGATATACTGAAACTTTATTTTTTTCTAGAGGGCAACACCACATTCTACACGTGCTTGAGAGGACAAACTCCATTATTTTCATGCCAATGGAATAGGTTGGCACAGTAAGATGTAAACCAAAACTATGGCATGTGTTGATTACAAAAGCAGTGATTCATGTAATTGACCCTAAACCTATTAGAAATAAGACTTCTTGTTGTATAATTCCTTAGTCATTACATTGATAATATCATCTATACTTCTCTAGGACACCACAGATCATTCAAAGTCAATCTGACATTGTCTACCCTCCATTTGGGCAGCCTAATTTCAAGCTGAAGACCAACGTTATTCCCCTATTCTAGAATAGACATCAGTTTTATGGCAGAGCTGAAGAAAATCCACATACACACGTCTCTCAATTCTTGGAGATGTGTCAACATTTCAATATTAGAGTATTTTAGACGATGCTATTAGATTGAGGTTGTTTCCACACTTTGCGCGTGATAAAGCACTTGAGTGGTTAGATTCTTAACACGTCACGAGTATCAACACGTGGAATGATCTAGCCCAAAAGTTCTGCACAAAATTCTTCCCATAAGCCAAAATACCAAAGTTGAAGCATGACATATCTATCTTCCGATAAAGTGAATCAGAATCTTTTAATGAAGCTTGGAACAAGTTCAAGAACATGCTTCGGAAGTGTCCTCATTGGTATTAGCAAAGGACTCCATGTCCATTATTTCTATGCGGGATTGCTTCCATCTTTCAAAAGCATGGTGGATTCTTTGTCTAACGGCTCTTTATCTATGAAGACGATTGACGAAACTTGAAATTATTTGAGACGGTGGCAACTACTTCGGCTGTGTGGGTTTTTGAGTGAGTTGTTCAAAAGAAGCGCGGGTGTATACAAGAGGATGCTTACTCAACTTTATCTGCGAAAATAGATTTATTATTTCATAAGGTTGAGAGCATATCACAGACAGTTAATGCAGCACAAGCAAAGAAGCCAAGTCGTTAAGAGTGTGGGGGCATAATATAAGCAGATTGTCCTATTCTAGTACAAGGAATGGAACAAGTGGGTTCCGATACTTACAACCCAGGTTGGAGGAAGTACCCAAATTTCTCTTGGGCTAATCAGAATAGGCCGCAGGGTCAGTTTCAACAACAAAAGAAGAAATTTCAATTGGAAGAGGTATTCGAGAAATTTATGGCAGAACAAATCAATGCAAGGAAACTAATAATCAATTCAAGAGGAAGACTGAAAAATGTTCTAAGATCAGAGTGCTGTTATTAAAAATTTGGAGACTCAAGTGGGGCTGATGATAGTTTGTATGACTGGCAGAACATCATGTTCATTACCTAGCAATACAGAAATCAACCCCAAGAAACATGTCAAAGCAATAACAACCAGAAGTAAAGTGCAATTATTGGAAATACATGTCATGAGGCCGGTTGCGAGTGAGGAAACAATACCTTTTTTAGATGAGGAGCATGTGGAACAACCAGCAGAAGCATATGCTAAGGAGAGTTCAGATACACCATAGGTTAAGGCAACCACTCATATCAATCCTTACAATCTCCTATTTCATTTCCATAGAGGTTGAAAAAGTACAAATAGGATCAACAGTACATAAAATTTCTTAAGGTCTTCAATAAACTCCACATTAACATTTCATTCGCCGATGCACTCGTACAAATGCCTAGCTACGCCAAATTCCTAAAGGATATCCTATCCAACAAATACAAATTGGAGGAACATGAAATAGTGATGTTGACTAAGGAGTGCAGTGCCAGAATTCAGAATAGCTACCTCTAAAGTTAAAAGACATAGGGAGTTTTACTGTACCTTGTACCATTGGTTTTTATTTTGATAAAGCTTTATGTGATTTAGGTTCAAGTACTAATTTAATGCCACTTTCTATTTTTAGGAAACTCAGATTGGGAGAAGTTAAAGCAACTACGGTAACTCTTCAACTATCCTTACTCATCCAAGATGGATCATTGAAGAAGTATTGATTAAAGTGGGAAAATTCACCGCCCAGCTGATTGTCTCATTCTTGACGTGGAGGAAGACCATTTGATGTTCCACTCATATTGGGCCGACGATTCTTCAAAGTCATGAAACTTCCTACTGACTCAACAGTTGTTTTCAGTAGATGTAATTAAGAAGGTTGTCCAAAACACATTTCTGTTACAAAACCGATCAGATGCATATGAGGCATGCATTTGAACATTCTCAATCTACTCACACTGATTCTATTGAGATCGAAACATGTATAAGGTTCTGGAGACCAATCAACCATACACGCGCAAACGTCATTTTGAGGAGTTGGGAACCGGTCCTACTAAACTTCTACCATCCGTTCAGCAACCTCCTAAATTGGAACTCAAGCCACTATCACCTCATCTCCGATACGCTTATTTAAGGGAGTCATCTACACTCTCAGTAATTATCTCAAATTTAGTCAGCAAGGTGGAGGAGGAGAGGCTACTTCGGGTACTCAAAGATAATAAGACAGCCTTTGGATGGTCCATTATAGATATTATAGGGATCAGCCTTTCACTGTGGTATAAGATCCTCGTGGAGGGGAATTTTTGACCAAGTGTAGACGGTCAGCGGAGGCTAAGTCCAAATAAGAAAGATGTAGTCAAATCAAAGGTATTGAAACACTTGGATGCAGGTATTATTATCCCATATTAGATAGTGTATGGATAAACCCAGTTCAGGTTTTACCGAAGGCGAGTGGTATTATGTGGCGCAGAATGAAATGAACGAATTAATTCCTACCTGAATTGTTACAGGATGGAGAGTTTGTATTGATTATCACAAACTCAGTGCTGCTACCTGGAAGGATCACTTTTCCCTTCCATTTATCGATCAAACGTTGGAAAGATTGGCAAGACATTCTCACTACTATCTTCGTGATGGATGAATTGGATATAATCAGATCCGAGTAGCACCCGATGATCAGGAAAAGTCTAATTTTAGTTGTCCCTATGGTATATTTGCTTAATGCAGGATGTCATTTGGTTCATACAATGCCCATGCTACCTTTCAACATTGCATGATGACGATGTTTTCTGACATGGAGAAATTCATAGAAATCTTCATGGATGACTTCTCAGTGTTTGGATCTTTTATAATGAATGTTTAGAGCATCTAAGTTTGGTATTACAGCGATCCAAGGAGACAAACTTGGCATTGAGCTGTGAAAATGCGACTTTGGTACATGAAGACATTGTATTGAGACATCGCATTTCAACTAACGAGATAGAGGTAGACAAAGAAAAAATTCAAGTTATCGAGAAATTATCGCCACATACATCAGTTAAGGGTGTTCGTAGTTTTCTTGGGCATATCGGGTTTTATCAACACTTCATTAAGGATTTCTCAAAGATCACAAAGCCTCTATGTGACCTGCTAGCCTAGGATGTCACTTTTGACTTCTCTGCAGATTTTTTATTAGCTTTCAACACTTTAAAATAGATGTTCACCTCAGCACCAATGATCATTGCATCGAATTGGAGTTTACAATTCGAATTAATGTGTGATACAAGTGATTACGCCGTGGGGCCGTATTGGATCAGAGGTCATGATCTACACCGACCACGTCGCCTTAAAATACTTACTGATAAAAGGGGATGCTAAACCAAGACTCATCCGTTGGGTATTACTTATGCAAGAGTCTGATTTGGAGATTAGGGGCAAAGAGGGCAGTGAAAATGTGGGATCCGATCACTTATCTCGACTTGAGCATGGAGGGAAGTTTTTAATGCACGGGGGATTGACTTTATGAGGCCATTCCCTCCATCGTTCTCAAATCAATACATCTTAGTTGCAGTTAATTATGTCTCCAAATGGATGGAAGCAGTAGCATTGCCAACCAACCATGCTAAGGTGGTGACTAGGTTTCTAAAGAAGTACATCTTCACCCGTTATGTCACACCTCGAGCTGCCACAAGTGATGAGGGCAAATACTTTTTCAATCGACAATTAGAGTCATTATTGGCTAAATATGGCATTTGGCACCATATAGCTACTCCTTGTCACTCTCAAACCAACGAGCAAGTTGAAATCTCTGATAGGGAATTAAAGCGGATACTTGAGGTAATAACGAGTTATTTGAGAAATGATTCGTCGAAAAAGCTTGACGACGCTTTGTGGGCTTACAGAACAACTATCAAAACACCTATAGGCATGTCTCCTTATCGCTTGATTTTTGGAAAAGCATACCATTTGCCAGTTGAATTAGAATATCATGCTTATTGGGCAGTCAGAAACTTAAATTTTGATTTGAAAGCAGCTGGTGAAAAGAGATTATTTCAGTTGAATGAAATGGATGAATTCGATTGAAAGTCGCACCAAAAAGTGGCACAACATGAATGTTTAAAGAAAAAAGTTCGAGCTGGGCCAAAAAGTCACGTTATATAACTCTAAACTCAATCTTTTTCTCGGAAAGTTGAAGTCAAGGTGGTCAGGTCCATTCACAATTACCAAGGTAAATCCATATGGGGCTATAGAGATCGCTCATGAAAGTAAGGAAATGTTTAAAGTTAATGGACAGCAATTGAAGCCTTACTGGAGCGGTGAATCCTTAAAGAAAAAGCCCACTATTCATCTTCAAACACTAGAGCTACGCTATAAAACTGAGCTATAAGTATAAATAAGCGCTTGTTGGAAGGCAATCTAACGTTTCTTCCATTTTTATTTACTTTGCTTTATGCATTAGATTATGAATATTTCGTGTTTTAGATAATTTTTAGTAATATTAGGTCATTCATTGTTCTTATAAACAAGAGTCTTTGCATATCCACACTAGATTTACGGGTGTTGTGCACGAGTTTGGGGGTCAATTGGAGTGTTACTTAGATGATTCAGTGTGAAAAGCACGCATTTCGAGATAATACAATCATAATTTTTAGCTTTTCTGGATCAAAAGTGTTTTTGAGTTTAAAAGTGGTTTGGAACCAATTTCATGACATACACGTACCTTATACAGTTTGTAACGAGTTTTGACAAGTTTTGGGGGGCAGTGGGAAGCCGGATTGAGTTGTAGATGGAAAATCGAGACTTTGAAAAAAAAAAGTTTTTGGAGGAGATGAGTGATTATTAAAAAATTTCCATGTTTCATATGCTCTTACTCATTTCACTTGTTTGGTACAAAATTTGAGGTCTAAGAGTTCAGGGATGATAGAACAATCAAAATTGTTGAAACAGGCACAATCCCCCTTTCTGGAAGTCTGTGCGACCACATAGTTCTAAATACCATGAATCGCATCTAACACATCAGTGCCTAAATTGGCCCTAAATTCAAGAGTTCGGGGATGATGGAACAACCAAAATTGTTGAAACGAGCACAATCCCCCTTTTTGGTAGTCTATGCGATCGCATAGTTGTACATACCATGCAATCGCATCTAACACATCAGGGCCTAAATTGGCCCTAAATTCAAGAGTTCGGGGATGATAGAATGATCAAAATTGTTGAAACAGGCACAATCCTCCTTCTGGTACTACATACCATGCAATCCATCTAACACATCAGGGCCTAAATTGGCCCTAAATTTTTGTTCTATGCGGGCGCTTTACTTTACACTACGCAGTTGCATAGCATTAAAAAAAATCAAAACAGATTTTTAAACACCCACAAACACAACACTTTGTCTTCTTCATCACACACGATCGCTCCTCGACCGCATACCCTTCTTCAACATACACAACCACTCTAGTTGTATCAATCACACACACTTGTCTCAATTTTATCTTCAATTATTCAACACTCTCTTCAAGAAATCAAACGTATGTCAACATCTCTCTCTGCCCTTTTTCCACACAAATGGAGTTTTTGTTGTTTGTGACTGAAGTTGATTGATTGAGGAGTATGAGCATTAGGTAAATTGTGGAGTAATTGTTTTAGATTGAATTGTGAATATATTAGTTGGATTTGAACTCAACTTTCCCCATCTCAATGTTCAAATAACGAGACTACTAGGTGTTTGATAAATTGTCTATGAGAATATTTGTGTTGAATTTGGGTGAATTTAGCATTTGACATTGTTGATATATATTTTGGATTGCTTTTTGTGTCAAGTCATTGAAAAATGTAGTTGAAAACAACAAAGCCCAAATTGACACCCTCTATGCATGACATGGCTAACACATAGAAAACTCACGTCACCTAGTTCGTCCCCCCCTCCCATATCTAAATGACCTCCGTTTGACATCGAATTTGAATATGTGTAAGACCAATATGTCCTCCAGTCGCGCTACTCGTCCAAGGTGTTGCAAACTGAGTAAAAAACAAGATGACGTGGAAAATGTATGTTTTAAAAAAAATAACAGATTAAAAATTGAAAATTCATTGAAGGAAACCAACACACCACAAACCCAAGCTCCACAAACCAAAGTTGAAGCCAAGAGAAGCCACCCCCAAATTCGGAGCCCTACCCACAGTTCACCATCTAGAAATCGGCAAGTTGAATCCCAAAATTGCTATCCCCAATCACAAGTCACCATCTCCGGCCACACTTGGTGTCGAAATTTTGCCGCACCGCACGACTGTCAAAATACGCGGTTTCGCTTGACCCACCACATCCGAACACTATTGAAGCCATCGCCATCTCCGAACGTCGTTGCATGCGTGAAAGGCGTCGCTGTCCAGAGGTTATCTGAAGAAATTACCGCCATCTCCTTAGCCCAACAACGTGTTCTCGTTACCGGTTTCCAACAATTTTACAACATAGCCTTCTTCGTGAATCATTGTTCAGCTCTGCCCAGGTAGAATATTCTCTATTTTATCAAAAATTGATTCTCCAGTGTGATGGTGTGGATGAAATTGGGCAACATGCCTATTGTTTTTGCTTGGCATTGTACTATAATTGATGAGTTTCATTAACCTGTATTGTTTAATTCTGAAATATAGTGTTGAATAGCTTATCTAGGTTGAATATTTGCGTAGTTTTTCAGTTTTGCAAGATTTGTTAAATTGGTGTGAAATTGATTCCTCCAGCTTTGTTGGCGGTGGTTGACGACTATTTAGAATGCCAGGAAAGAATTTTGGAATATGTCATAGCTATAGAGCCAAAGACCACTTCTTTGCCGATTGCAAGAAGAAACGCCCTTGCACACTATGTAAGCATGGATTTGAGAAATGTTTTGTAGTTGAGAGGGAGAATAAAAACAAAGGGAAATTATTCCTTTGCTACAGTAACAATTGTGGATTTTGGGAGTGGGTTCTTAAGGAAGATTCAAGCAGGCATAATGTACAAGCTCGAGTAACCATGCGAAGAATGAAACAATTGAAGACATGTCTCGGATGTTCCAGTCTCGAGTTCGAATAAGTGACGATGAAGAGCTCCAGATTTCAGTGAACGTCATGGTCCGAGCTGAAAAAGTAATTACCCAAGTGGATGCCAAAGGGAAGCAGTTAACTTGATTATTTCACGTTCGTATGTATGCACAAGTTTTGTAGTGGCGCAAAAATCCAATGTAACATTATTTTGTGTATGAACTCTTATGCTTGGTTGAGACTTATGGTTTCAAAAGAGTCTGTGTTTCTCCCTTATTTACACCCGTGTATAGCTCAAATGGTTTCATGCCTAATGAGGCTTATAGTTTTGAAGTAGTCTGGGTTATGCTTTCTTCCTGATGCAATGAAGTGAAACGAGTTGGTTTTCTTCATAACGTAGTTTATGTTTAAGCATCAAATGCTTTAAACATCTGGTTATACTCGTCAAATCTTTATGTTCTTCACAATTGTTTAAGACCTTTCTGCAGATTCTTTATTGCTCAACATTGTTTCCATTGAGTATATTTCTTGTGAAGAGAGGGATTTGATTCTTTGAAAACTACAGGAACTATGAATCGTGCAAGAGATTGTATTAACTTAACGGTTAACATGAACTATGAATTGACAGTGGAGAAATATGCCAATTTTCCCTTCATGATAGATAAGCTGCTTCTGGAAGAAAAAAGTGCTATACTGCCATTGTAAAACTAGAATAAGAAACATATCAAAAGGAATAGTGAAATTGTAAAACCAACATAATGATAATGGTAAACCAATGTCCAAACCAACAATCTGGATAAAATGCATTAACTTAATGGTTCACATTGTTCCATAAACATTACAAATTGTGATCACAAAGTTCAATGACAAGAAACCATTGATGCTAACTGAACATCCCATTCACGAGCCTCTGCCATCTTCACGAGGTAAGCTTGGATTAATAAAGACATAGATTGTCCTAAATAAATAAATAAAAAAAACGGTTACTGAGGTTTCATGATTATACAAAATAAGTTTGATCTCATAAATAAGAGAACAGTTTGTACCTTGTAAATTATACATAAAGTTCGCCGAAGACGGATTGATCAACTGTCCGGATGATAAATGTTGTGAGATGGAAAATTGTGTTGGGATCAAATATTGTGAAAGGGAAAATGGCATTGGCTTCGACCAGCACTGAAGTTATCCAAGTTTGAAAAAATAATGATATCACAATAAAGGCATTACACGAACAAAAACTCAAAAGCAAAGCTTTACAATGATAATTACGTATCCATAAATCAAAAAATCTGAGTCCTACTGAAAATTGAAGCAGCTTGAGCTAGAAGCAAAGTCAAAAATTTATTTAAAACCCACAGTGACTTTTGGCATATAATTAATGAAGTAAAGCAAGTTAATATTAATTTTTTACCCATTCAAATGAGAAGAGCAAAATGATGCAGACTAACCTAATCATCCCTTCAAGCACTCCTCCACTCAGATGAGGAGGAAAATTGTAATAAATTGATTAAAGAAGACTTGTCTTTTCTTTACCCAATTCTGCATACAATTTGGCACCATTTTCTTAACCTTCTAAAATCTATTCTTTAATTATACAGCTAATTTTCCATTTAGTTATCTAATAACGGTTCAGGTCATGTAAACTAATCTAACACTTTTCTTAACACAATAGCTAATCATCATACATCAAAATGATAGATCTAATAAACAATTTGATGCAAAAATTAAAGAATATGAGGCTGGATTTAGATTAGAAATTTGCTCACTTCTTGTGGTGCTTGAGGTGGCTGAACGTTGATTCCTCCATCAACCATATTAAGGAGGCTTGTTGTCGGTCTTGTACTAGCGTTCGAGGTCGATCCAGACTACATGACATCAAATGCAATTGTCATATGTAGTTTGAAACAGATGCAATTCTTAAAATAACCAAACCAACAACGTACCTTCGCTTTCTTCGATGCAGTCTCCAACGGGCTTTTTCTCCTAAGTTTCCTTGGGCCTCCCTTCCTTCGCGTATGTTTTAGATCAAGTATGCTTACAGTAGAAGTATTTGCCAAATCATTATCTACATTGAGGACCTGCGTAGTATGTTGCACATCGCAATTACTTGTACTCGATTTCGTGGTCTTGACACTCTTTACATTGATATTTTATCCACTTCATTATTGCGCGTGATCGACTTTCATCATCTGCAGCTAGGTTTGCCACCTCCGCGGAACCATTAGACATATCTTCATATCTTAATTGGGTAGGTGTACTTACTAACCCATCGTATTTTACAGTGACCCTAGTGTGGGCTCTACGAACATCTCGCCTCCACCTTCGCTATATGTTCTATCCAGCACATGTGTGACGTCATTCCTAACCTTGGTGAAATGATATGATCTCTTAGGGCAAGTGCGAAATATCATACTTGGTATAGGATATGTGTTGTGATTAGTTGGTAAATGATTAAAGAGAAGAAAGTTAAGAAAAATAGATATACAAGAATAAATATATAAATTGAGGAATTACATGGTGGATTTGCAACAGTTTACTTATCAGGTTTTAATTTGAGTTGTTATACTGTTATTTCGGTATTAATGTGGAAGTTTGGAAATGATCATCAATTTAACCAGATTGCTATCCATAGATCTGTGAGTAAAAAAATTAAATATTTTTTTAAGTATTGATAAATTAATTATATTATTATACATTTTATGCATTTATGTGAATTATTTGTCCAATTACATGATTAATGTGAAAATATTCTTTCATTATGATATATGTGGAATTTAAAAGATTGCATATGAATTATTTGTGAATTAGAATGTTAGACATATGTGATATTGAGATCGACCAAAAAAGTAACCCAAATTATATACTTATTATATATAGTTCACTGAGGGGTCTTGGTCGTGTCAACAAATATATGAGTCGCGTGAAGTAAAATTGTTCAATAAATATATTTTTATTTAGTCCATGTTTGGTGGCCATTCTTTCTAAGAAAAATAGTATTGTATAGTGTTTTTTAGAAGATGTGTGGTTAAAAAGTATATAAAAATTATATGTTTACGTGCAGAAGATTTTCTAGTTTGAAAATATGGTTGAAAATGAGTATGTAAAAAATAGTTTTAATAGTATGGAAATCAAACAAGGGCTTAATTTCGTTTTCTATTATACATCAACTAAAATCGTTATTTTAGCACGGGAATAAAAATATAATGTTTGTTAAACATGATTTTACAATCAATGAACAAAGAACACATGGCATGGTGAATAGAACGCTACAATGTAACAGATTCGGTTAAAGTTTACCCCATAACCTCATAAAAAATTTAAATAGGCATATAGTTGAGAACAAAGAAGGATGTCGAAAATCGAACATTGTCAATTTCTCTCCTAACTCTTCCTTGGAGCCTAAAATTCATTGAGTTTAGAAGGAAATATTCCGATTAGGTGAGAAATATTTCTTAATCTCAATTTAGAGGTGATTACACCTCACCTTGAGTCTTCAACAAAGTCATTGCTTGATTAACAATTTTGGACGGTGAACTTGCTTCTAAACATCCTTGGAAATTATTTTAGATCGTATAAAAAAGGAGCTTTGAAGGATGAAAAATCAAATATATTCTTACTTCATAATAAGCCTCCAAAACCATATACTTTTGTATAAATTTTATAAAAAGGTAAAATTGGCTTGAAAACGAAGAGACGGATATTGCTGATCACAAATTACCATTCATTTCCCCACCTCACCCCATCTCACTCCATCATTGTCGACACCATCTAAAGCACCGTCATTGTCTCAGAGTCACAACCTACCACCTCCAACGCACCGCAACCACCACTACCACCACCTCCAATGCATCATCACCACCACTTGTAATGCACCACGACCGCCGCCACCTGCACCACAACCTATCACTATGACTTCCATCACCTACTCCAATCCACCAACTCCACAACCATGAACACCGCCTAAAGCACAATTGCCACCATTGTAGAACCCCCAAAATTTTACAAGTTGCGTTGCATATAAATTATTTGCCAATTGATAATTGTCATGTCTAGTCTAGTCCTTATGCAAGTCAATTTGTTATACTCTACAATTAATTTGAATAAGCTAAATTTGATTTAGAGCCAAATAAGAAAACTACTTAGGTAATAATATTTGTATACTAGGATTAAAAAAAAAAAAAAAAGTTAATTTGGATAAGCCAGACTAAGTTAAAGGTGACCAAAGTAAATTATCTTTAAATGAATTTTAGAGAAATTACTTTCCCATAGTTAATCAGTTCGACCAATTTTAAATTATTGACAATGGATTAGATTTTGGTAATTAGGATAGTACAAACTCTTAATTTAATTACAATCACGTCGGAGTAGAACTCTCATAGATTCTAATAGTTAAGGGAAACTACCTCATACATATGTGTATATATATTGCATGAAAAATTATGAAAAATCAAAAAATATTTTTAACCTTTACACATTAAACAGCAACCAGATTTTCCATTGAATCCTCCTTACTTCTATTTATTCATCTTTTAGACTCAAGCAAATTACACGTCCATTATACGCACAAAACGTTGTTATTTTGCACAAGATAAATTACTTAAATTTTCAGAGGCTTTGGGTCAATTAAGGACAGATCTGAAAATTTTATTCTTCAAGCAGCTATATTTTAAGATCGAGGTCAAGTGTTCTGTGATATTAGTGGTTTTTCCACATCATTTCCAATACGTTGCTATGTATGAATTTAATTAGTTTCAGTTCAGTGTTCCTTTGGGAGAAATCGTGATACATTTTAAGGTATACCTTTGGGTGTTAGTTAGCCTTCTCATTATTTTACAGCACTTGCTAGAATTATCATTTTTTCATGGTGTGATAATTCTCACTTTATATTTGGTAAGAAAGTTTAATTTCATTTTTGATTCGAATGTGAAGTAGCCAGCATCTCATTGAGTATAATTCGTTGTGCTCATCCCTCTTTATTTACAAATTTCAGGTGAAAATTAGCATGTTGGATGACGGTGTATGGTTGGATGTGCCATTGAACCAACGGATCCTTGTCGCGAAGTACCTTATTTGTTGAATTTGTTTAGTTTTGAAGTAACATTATAAATTTTAATTATTATTTTATTGCGTGTTAGAACTAGTTTTTATTAATTTTTTATGAAAAATATGATCCCAAAACGTTCCACATATTTTAATAAATTAAATTTATCTTTTTTAAAGATTGTTTTAATTTTTATTGAGCATGTCATTATAATGAAATTAGATTTTTTAAGCACGTTAAGAAACTCATGTTTGGTAATGCGTTAGTTTGCTAGAAATTGGGGCATTACAATTTGGTATCATAGAAAATGTCTACTTTACTATAGATTACGCAATTTGAATTAAAAAAAAGATTTATTTAGTCCCTTACTGCAAGACTTTTCGTTTTTGCCAAAAAGATTTAAACTGTTTAAAAATAGATTGAGATTTAAGTAGTTCACCTGTGATCCCCCTCCTCATCTGAAAGCCTTTTTAGTTGCACGTTATTCAGATCAACAAAACGAAAGCAATGTTTCTTACTTACACCAAATTTAAGAAAAATCCATTTTTAGAAACTTCTATTCTTTAAAAAATAAATAAATAAATTTTACAAAATTTCTAATGAAGACTTCTTCTCACATTGCTGGAAACTTGGTGGTACAGTCTGAGCCTCCTGAGTATTATTTCGTGCGAAGTTGGGATGATTTCTCCACCCTGAATTGTATGTATCTGAGTAAGGATTATTTTGCTGCCTCTGGAAGTTTTGTGTATGGTTAACATCTTCCATTGATTGGACAAATGGACTATCCACAATACAATCGACGCTTTCATGGTTCCCTCCATAATGGTTGCATTTCGAACACACTGTCTGAGTTACATTCAGTTGTTCCACCTTCTGAGCTTGAGTTGCCAGTTACGCTGAGATTGCTGTTAATTGATCCCCTCTATGTATCTCAGTTTTTTTCTATACACCTTTTCTCTCTGTTGGCCACAGTGCACCGGTGAATGCCAAGTCCTCCATGATTTGATAGACTTGATCCACTGTTCTCTTCGTAATTGACCCATCGCATGCGGAGTCAATGTTGGCCTTGCTTGTCGGATTTAGCCCAATGTAGAAAT
>CAIGRS010206896.1:0-10051 GCA_903798395.1 Fraxinus floribunda | reverse complement strand
AATAATGCATTCTTTTAAAAATAATATGCACCAAACGGGGGCTAATAGTTCTTATTATTATCTAGAAGTTTCGGTGTTATTCATATTTTTGTTATTGCTTTAATGAGTTACAAGCCTTATGACATAATTTGTTGATTTTGATAATATACTAAAAGTTCGTATGAAGTTTTTCTCTCGAATATTGTCACTTACATGAAACGCATAAAAAAAATATTTATTGATGATACAATGAATTGTATGACAAAGTTTGGCTATCATTACATCAGAACTTTTTTTTTTTTGGCTCAAAATTTATTTTCAATCACATTTTTACAATAAAATATTATGCACGTAAATTTAAAACTTTTACATACTTTTCAACCACACATTTAAAAAAAAATCATTATTCCAAAACCCATTTTTTTTTTAAAAAAAAAAAAAACATTTCTAGTGATTGTCAAACATGTGCTTAATTTTGTCGTCATGCCTAGACTAGTATTCTACGTACCAAAATTATAGGAAGTGCTTATGAAATCATATTGTAATTAGGAATAATTTGAAGTTAGAGTAGAAATAAAATCTAATCGAAAATTCGAATTTAGGAAGGTCTTAGGGCTCCAATCCTTTCTTGCGTGTACTTAGTTTATGGTACTGTTACACGAAGCATTCATGTGAGGGATTGCACTGGTTGAGACACAGAATGTCCCACGAACACAATTCTCTTTCTCTTTAGTTTTGTCAAAAAATCTAAACCAGCAACGAAATATATTAGGCTCCGTTTGATACTACACTTTTTCCATAGATTTTTTCTATTTTTCAAGTCTTGTAGTGTTTGATAAGAAAGATTTTCCAACTTTTCAAATTTTTCACATTTTTGAGGAAAATAAATTCTTGATGTTTTTGTTGGTAAATATTTTCCATGTTTTTTTTTAGTAATTGGAAATTTTTTTTAGATACAATGATAAAAAAAAATTATCACTTTTATTGACAATTTTCATGCAAAACATAGTCAAAAGAATGGTATTCGGTATGTTTATTTTTTTTCAATATTTTTTTTGGCAATTGGAACAAATTTTAGACCAAATGGTAGAAAAATTATCACATTATTGGACAATTTCCATAAAAAACGAAGTCAAACGGACATCAAATTTTCAACATTTTTCATGAAAAATTATACCAATCAAATACAATTAATTATAATTCTTAGTAAAACAATTTCTAGTTTCTCCAGGTGAAAAATTATACCAATCAAACATAATTATTTTACAATTCTTAGTAAAACAATTTCTAGGCAAATCAATTTCCTGTAAAATATTTTCTTTCCACCAATTTTTCACCTTTGTAATCAAACGGACCCTTATTGAAAAGATAGTACATTCAATTTCAATTCAACATGTTATCAAAGCAAACAAATATCATGGAGTCTTAAGTATCACCGTCACATTACCGATTCAATCATAGTGATCTCAACTCAAATTTTTGTAAGCCCGATAATGCAATCTCCTCGACCTCTTGTCGTGTACTCAACATGTTACGTTAGAAGTAATACTCTACGATGAACAAGACAGAACTGGTTAAATGTGTGGAGAAGTATAAAGAATAACAGAACCTTTTCTTTGAACGTGTTACTGGAATGTGTAAAAGTTTCTTCTCATGAGATGCAAGAGCTAATTTTTGGATGTGTAAAGTTAGCAAGATGATATACTTGACAATTGATACATAACCTAGTCTTTTAGATATTTTATCATTTTCAATTCCAATAACTTTATTCTTTACTACAAATGTAACTTCCGTGCTAGCCGCGTGTACGCAGTCGACCATAAACAGTCGTTGCACTATCAACCATTGTTGAGGCTCCCTAACCAAAAATCGTATCGAATAAATCCTCATCTACAGAGGATTTATTCACATGGGTCTTACAGACCCTTCACAAGGAGCGGCACCATGTGTGTTGTCTGTGAAATATCTGTAAAAAAAATTCTGTAATTCAAGCATGGTTCAATCCTATCTCTGCTACTAGTCTCGAAGCAAGTGATGAATCAAGAATTCATAATGGAATAAGGATCAAACATGGCAGCATCCAAAGTGATGAATCAATAATTCATGAAATTGGATAGATTCGAGGTGACAAAATTGATGTTTCTTTTTCTGTGCTTTACATTCAATGTCTTCAATCTAGACTTGGAACCTATACCAGATCCTACTGCTGACTACAGTGACAACAGGGTCTAAACATATTTGTGTAAATGGGTATTTAGAAGAAAAATGATTGGCAGCTGAATGATTTAAACAAAAAGAAAGCATAGATTATTTTGATACCTACTCTCTTGTTGTTAGAATAATGTCTATCCAGTGTAATTGCAGTAGCACAGTGAATAATTTATACATACACAATTCAAATGGGATTTGAAGCTGTATTCTTGGGACTACATATCATTCAAAAAAGGAAAAAAGTAGTTTGATGAAAGGTTAAAAGATGGTGATGACCAAGGACGGATCCATGATCGGATTACAAATTTGGCTAATACACTAAAAAATATTCATTGGACTGGGGTTGGACCGGGCTACAGCCCGATCCATCCCTGATGACCATAGTTTAATGAAATCTACTATTGATTCTTTAAGAGTTAATTACTTCATTTTTATAATTAATCAAGCTCATTCTTGACTTCAAACTCAGTTAGCAAAATTCAAAAATATGAAGAAACTTTTGAATTTTTGTTTGGCTTGTAAGAGGTTAAAAGATGCTCATGACCATAATTTAGTGAGGTATTGTCAGAATCTTGAAAATTTTGTGACGCATATCGTTCTGATATTGATGGATGTGATTTATTTTCCTAGTTCACAATCTTAGCCCTTGTTTGGGCCATATTTTTAGTGGCTGAATTAGAATAAATTTGCATGTTACACATCTCCTTCTCCAATCATGAACAGTGTGCAAACTGTAAGGATGTTGCCACTTTGACTCTTGTTCCCAAATTTCATTTTTGTACTTGGATTGTGCGAAATGAGTTTGTGGTGAAAGTTGGGGATAAGGGTAGAATTGGCAAAATCGTTTGGAACACGTACGAAAAAGTCAAAAAAATGGCTTGCAGTATCTAAGTCTTTTACTGTGTTTGGCAAACCTTACTGTATAACGATCCAATTTTGTATAAGGGAATCGGAAAAATATGGCCCAAACAGGGGCTTAAATTATAATTCATTTTTTTTTATTAACCACACATTTTTCAATAAAATAATATTACTCGTAAATTCAAAAATTTATTCTTCTTTTTTAACCACACATTTTTCGAAAAATTATTATCCCTCTCATTATAACGTTGAATAATGGGGGCCAACTGGGCATTGGAAATATTACTGACCAACGCAAATAAAAAGAGTAATTTATGTGTTGGAATTTTTTGAAGAAAATTGATGGTTATTTCCCAAATGCTCATGGTGCTCATAGAATTTTCTCACAATACCAATTACAGTTGCAACTCCAAGTTGAAGTTAATCAAGATTTATTTATGATCGACTATGTCCCAAAAAAATATCGAATGAATAATTTATCTTATGAATTAGGAAAAATGATTGAACAATTCGGCACGATGGAGTAGACGTGTTATCTCTACTCTCGGCGAAGATCAGACCCGGTCCTGTCCAAGGCTACCTAGATAGTGACCTTGGGCCTCAAGATGTGTGGGACCTCAGAAAATTTAAAAACCCATTAATGACATTTATTTAAAATAAAATAAAATAAAATTGGGAAGATAGTATAGGAAATTTGTGAAATTTTTTTGGATTTAATTTTTTTGGAAGATGTAATAGTGTGAATAAAGCATAAGGCTATCCTCTACTCGATAATGACTTCTTCTTCTCCTTTTTTTTTGGTAAATTATTGAGGGTGAATTTTTATTCTTCGAATTTCGTTGCTACTTTTGAATTTGTTTTCTACTTTTTACATGTAGGATATTTTGGACAATCAATGGTAATCACCATCATTATATCTCACCAATTTTCACAAGCCTGTCGTTTTTTATTTCTTGAATGCACGAGAATTGATTCTGGGTAATGCTCCTCATCAAGAGAAATTGTGTTTAAATAAACTATGGATGATGTTGAAGAGGTTGTTGTGCTTGTAAAAAATTATTTTTAGGGGGTCTCATAATAATTTATTGACTAGAGCCTCAACATTTTAAGGGCCGGCACTGGCGAAGATCTTGTCCACTTTTATAATGGCAGTGTTTCCGTTGGATTTTTTCATGCTGTTATGCATGGCATTGTTGTGGTTTGCTCTGCTGGTAATTCTGGACCAGGTGCTGACAAAGTTTTATATGTTGTACCTTGGCAGATTACGGTTGAAGCAAGCACCATGGACCACCAGTTTCCTAGTTTTGTCATCCTGGGGAACCAAATGAGATTCCAAGTAAGTTTTTCTTCTTCTTGATTCCATTTTCCATTAGACCTTTTGAACTATGTATTTAATTTCAGTAGAAAATAAATATTAGTTGCCTATATACTAGCTGGATCCTAGAGTAGATATCGAATATCTGAAAGAAATTTCAGAGTCCTTAAGAGTATTAATTCAGTATCCTAAACTTCTTTAGCTTTTGTCCTGTTAAAGGCATTGGTTTTCTTAATTAGGAGAATTTAACAGCTCTTTACTGCTCCCCAGGATGGAGGCCTTTCTAACAAAAGCATTGTTGAATAAGAAGTTATTTCTAACAATGCTGCCAATGCATCAGTTGACGAAGCGTAAGGATTAAAGTTTAAACATATCATTCAGTGTGCTTTAAATTCATAAGAAGAGTCGATTCCATGTTTATTTTATAGTAACAGCAAGTCATTATGTATTCTTGCAGTATTCTTAGTAAAGCTGGAACTCTGGACCCCAAGAAGGTGAAGGAGAAAATCTTTGTCTGTTTACGAGGAGATAATCCACGAGTTGACAAGGGCCGACAAGCTCTGGAGTGGTTGCAATGGTTCTAGCCACCAATGACCTTTCCAGGAATGAAATTCTTGCTGATCCTCATGTCTTACTGGCTTCGCATATTTAACTACATGGATGAAATTGCTCTTTTCTCGTATATCAATTCAACGAGGTTAGACAACACGACAAGTATATAGAATCTTATTGCACAAGATATAGAATGCCCTCACAGTGTGTCTTTCACTTCTGTTTCTTGTTGTGAATTTGGAAAAGTTTTAATCAGGACTCCCACAGCTTATATCACTCCTGCAACGACACAATTAGGTACGAAACAAGCTCCATTCATGGCAGCATTTTCATCCAAGGGTCCAAACACCATTATGCCCGAGATTCTTAAGGTTTCACATCGACTCAGTCATTTCTGCTGCTTATTTTCTTGTCAGAAGACCGATAATCAATTGTATCTTCTCTTCAACCTGATATAACTGCACCAGGAGTGGGTGTCACAGCAGCCTATACGGAGGTGCAAGGACCTACAAATCAAGATTTTGATTCACGCCATATTTTATTCAATTCAGTGTTGGGCACTTCAATGTCATGTCCTCGTATATCTGGTGTTGTTGGCCCTTTGAAAACCCCTTCATCCAATTTGGAGTCAGGCTGCCATTAAATCCGCTATCATGAGCAGTGGAGAGAAATTTGTAGCAGTCACAAATCATTCTCTGTTATAACCCGAATCTCCATTTCTGATCACTAACCTTTAATCTTATATTCATCTTGCATTACATCAAGAATGCGTGATAATGCTTTAGAGCCATTGACAAATGTATCTCACTCAAAGGCTACACCATTTTGTTATGGAGGAGGACATGTGCAACCAAACCGTGCGATGGACCCAGGGTTGGTTTCGATTTAGCAGTTAAGGATTACTTGAAGTTTCTACGCTCCCTCGGCTATAATCAAACACAAATCAAGTTAGTCTCAGACTAACCATGTACCCTATGCCCATTAATCTCATCAACTTAAACTAACCCTCGATCACAGTCCCCGACCTCAATGGCTCGATAACCGAGTTAAGGAAGTTGGCTCACCGGGTACCTATGAAGCTAGTATTAGCCGTCCAGCCGGAATATCAGTTCGTATCAAGCTGGATACTCTGAAGTTCAATGAAATTGGGGAAGAGAAAACATTCATACTCACTCTCAAGGCTAGGAAATCCAATGCAGCTGGGTACTATGTATTTGGCCAGTTGACATGGTCTGATGGTAAACACCAAATTATGGTAAAACAATATAGAAAATTATAAATGATCACATTCAATGATAATGTTTGTAGAACGCAATATAACTATCGTTTTTATATTAACCCAACAATTTAAAATAACATTTTACATAACTTATAAAAGATTATAAAATAACATACTAACACACGTTTAACTATGACTAAATTTTAAGGCCCGTTTGGTACAGATTAAAATCAGATTTTAATCTAAATCAAATTCAAACAATCAACATTAAACACATTTTTCATGAGTCTCACAGCTTTTTAACTACACATTTCAAAAACTTCTATCAAAATCTACTAAAAATCTAATTTTAATCACCACCAAACACCCTCTAAATATATGTATACTCGTAAGATATATAATATTCTAAGTAGTTTACACATAAAAAAATCTAAATAACTAAAACAGATTTAAATTCAATAATAATATTAAAGTTTTAAGTTTATGTAAAAGCAATCACCTTTTTTTTTTTTTTTGGAAAAAAAATATGTGCACTCATAAGTTGTAAAATATTTGATAAAACCAATACTCAAAATGTAATTCACTAAATTGAATATTATTTTAATTATTTTCTTAATTTAGTATGTGCAAATCGATTTTTACTAATTTATTAATTTAAATTAGGCTTATGATAGAAATTTTTTCAAATATTTCTTATTTTACTACATTTTTCATTATTGGAATCGGTTCAAAAACCGATTTGATTATGTGTGAAAAATTTATTTGATTAATCAATTATTTTTATTTTTGTACATTAAACGATAAATATATAAAAAATAATGAAAAGAAATTAAAAAAGAAAAGTAGGAGTGAGTTCAAGACGTAACTTTGACGTTGAAGTTTGACATTCTAAAAAATCAAAAAATTGCAAACGATTACCATAATGTCAAAATCGGTTGATTTACTTTCATGTTTTAAAATTTTTAATTTTTTATATTAATTTAATACATGTTCGACTCTTGACATTTTAATTAATTAATTAATTAATTTATTTTTTCGATTGAATTTGAAAACAAATAAGTAAATAAATAAATAAAACGCTTTATATTTATTAGCAGACAAGAATATCTCTTTTAATATTTGTCCTTATTCTCAATCCTTCTCGTAAAAGAAAGAGGCAAAAGAAGGATAGAGAGGCATCGCCCTGTTTCTCCATCCTTCGTATTATAAAATCCATCTGTGCCTAGAATCGAAATCCCATTTTTATTTTCATCATTTGTTTCTTGGATCTCTCTTGTTATCTACATAAATTTTATTTAGTAATTCAAATTTGATACGGTTATACGATGTCATACGCTTATCTATTCAAGTACATCATCATCGGTGACACGGGTAATTGTTCTTTCCACTTTTGGTAGTTTTATTACCCTTTGTTGCGTTTGTACGATTTTATTGGGTGTTTGTTTTGTTTTGTATGTTAATTGGTTATTTGCTGGCTTTGATTTTTCTTCCTTCGGATCTGGAATTGGGAAACTGGGACTTAAATAAATTTGAATCTTGATATATGCAATGATGCAAAACAGCAAAATTTCTGATCAAAGCAGAACCTGTTTGGCCTAAGGGATGGCAATGGGGCGGGGCGATTTGCGTCCTCGGGATTGCTCCTTACTGATCCACGTTTAAGGAAAGAGGCAATTTCCCACGCCTCGTTTACTATCCTGTTATTTATTTATTTGGTTACCGGTGAAATATTGGGTAATTTGGGCTAATGGACTTGAGTAATTGGTTCAGATTTGCGCATAAAAAGAAGTTACAAAAATTTAATTTTTTAAAAAACTTTATAAGCCGGGCAGCAAAACCCCACCCGTTGGCCTTGAGTAATTGGTTTGGATTTATAAAGTTAAAAGTTATGATTTTTTTCTAAAATAAATATATAAGCGGGGCATCAAAACCCGGCACAGTTGGGTTGGAGAATTCCGCCCTGTTCGGGGAGGGTCACCAGCAGGGTTCAGGCTTTCAGTGTCAAATTGCCATCCCTATGTTGGCTGAAAAGATTGTTTTGATGATTTCATAGATATAATTCTGATGATAATTTAGTTTGCAAAGCATACTTGTCTTTTTGTTACATCTGCCTTGGCATGTTGTTGCCAATGGTTCCCATATTGTGTTGGAATTTAAGTTATGAAGGGTATGGATTGAATAGGAGAAAACGTCAGCTCTAAGAACTACGTTGTAATTTTCATCCTTAATTAAGGTGCAAGGTATGAATAGAATTTGGTCATATGGTTGTAGGTGAATTTCAAAATTCAATGTTACTTTCTTTTTTGGGTTTTTTCAGTTTTACATATGTTGTAAATACTTAAAGCTTAACTAAAGTGTAGGAAAATGTTTTTAAGATATCCATTTTCAATAACTTGATGCGTAGAGGAAATAATGTCTTTGAGGTACATTTTCTCCTAATGTGGATCTTGGAATGAACTTTTTGGGTTGAGAATTTCAAGGTTTTTTTTGTTTGTTTTGTCGGTTGTGAAGTCTCATTGCCAGAGTTGCATATGTTCAGGAGTCAGGATATGTATAGCGTAGAAGTTTCATTGCAGATGGAGACTCTTGTTCAGTGTATTTAGCACAAGGATGGCTGAATGAGTAGTATTTTTTATCGGCTTGAACATGTCTTGCAGGTGTTGGGAAATCCTGTCTCCTTCTGCAGTTCACCGACAAACGCTTTCAGCCAGTGCATGACTTGACTATTGGTGTTGAATTTGGGGCTAGAATGGTTACAATTGACGGAAAACCTATAAAACTACAGATTTGGGACACGGTTAGTTTACGTACTTTGAACTTTGTTTTGCCTGTGATTTTTCCAATTTGGAATCCCTGAACAAGCTTGTGTTTCCCCAAGAATAATTTTTGTTTTCATCAACTCCTATATGGATACACTTTAAGCGTGTGTTTGGCACCCGTTTTTTTCTATTTTTTCAACAGTAGTTTGCATTACATGTGGGGCCCCTTGTACTTATTTCTGTCAATGGCTCTGACGTTGTCCAGAAAAAATTGGAGTTATCCCCATTATGCCCTTGTTGTTTGCCTTTCAAAAGAAGTGGTCTTGGGCAAAATGGGTAAAGTAATGCAATGGTCAAGTCTGTGCTCTGACACGAGAACTGTAGTCTTCTACTTTTTGCCATAAATTTACTGTAGGAAAATGAGTTTTCTTTGAAAGAATGAGATTCAAACGGGCGCTAAATCAAGTTACTGCATCCGCGAGCAAGGGCGGAGCCTGAAAAAATCGTTTGGGTGGGCTAAATTTTGAAAAATTTCCAATGACCTACACCATAAGATATATTCAACTGAATCTAATTTAAAAGGCTAAACTCATGACACTCGTGACAAAATGGGTCAATTATTCCAGCATCTATAAATTTAGATGTCAACCCTAAGATGTCCTTCTAGATCTTCATAGCTTTCCTTGCCAAATAAGAAATCGATGCCCTTGCCAAATTGAAAATCGATGCCTTCTCTAGGAAATATATAGTTGACTGAAGCATGGTAAGCTTGCACAAATGATATATACCCAATCAAAACTAATAAATTACCTAATGAGCACTCTATCAAGTATCAAGACACAAGTCCCAAAGAACTTTGAAAACCAAAATTCCAAACAATTGAAAACTTTGGCCAAAACACAATAAATACATAATTGTATGTCACTATTCTCAAAATACTATTCGAAGGGGTTATCAATCTTCTATGCCAACACTAATCCCTCCTGAAGTGAGAAAACCTCCCATGAATATTGAGGGTCTAAAGAAATTAACTTTATTTTACGTACAAGTTTGACTCACTTCAATAATATACCTATAATCATATTAGTTTATAAATAAATTAGTTTTCAAAAATTACTTTTTTTTACTGACAAAATTAAGCATATGTTTGAGATT
>CAIGRS010206864.1:0-12477 GCA_903798395.1 Fraxinus floribunda | reverse complement strand
TGAGAATGGACGAACCCGCCCCATACCCGCCCCGTTGCCATCCCTAATTTTCGGGGACATTTTCTTATTGTCCCCGAGTCAGCCGCTTCTCCACCAAAAGCAACATTTTTCCCAAGATTGAAGTAGAAATCACTATCGAATTTTAAAAAAGAAATTGTGTAAATTATAGTTCGAGACATACAAATGGATTTAGATTTATTAATTGATACACAGAACTATGAGCAACATTCGTGAACCAACAGACTATAAGAAGGAAAACGAACGAAGAGGCGAAAGGAAAATATAGTCAGGAAGCAAAGTATAGCAATATGAGTAAAGAAAACAAGAGTACTACATGTTCTCTTTCTCGTTCTCGTACTTCAGCCTTTTCAATAAGCGCTTGAATATACTTTGGCTGCAACCAATAAAAAAATGAAAACATAAAACATTTAAGTACGATGTTTAATTAATGGTATATCCTGCATGGATAATTAAGGTCATGTTTGGGCCAGATTTTAATCTAAGTCTAAGTTAAAGTCAAACAATCAATATCAATATCTTTCATGAGTCCTACATCTTTACAATCATACATTTCAAAAACTTCTATCACAATCCATTTAAAATCTGATTTTAGTTTACACCAAAGAACTCTCTAAATTAATAATGTATCATACAACTTAGGAAGTGGACTATAAAATAAGGTAGAAACTAGCAAATTCAGACACAAACCATAGGAAAAGCACACCAGGTGTAAACAAAAGAACTACAGGAATAATAACAAATCTCGCATTCCAAAATCTTCTTGTTGATGTAGAACAAATGGCTAAATAGATTGAAAAAGAATTGGACAAAAAAGGGAAAAAAAAAATAGTGTAGGTGTGGCAGTCGAGCTCCAGTTTGAGTCCATAATATCATTCCCAAAAGAAAACAACGAGACGAGTATAATCACCATTTTGTCGTAACATACGATGGATTTTGGTCATCCAAGTTCGTTTAGGACTAGAAAACTGAATTTAAAGTTTTAGTGTTATTTTTGTCATTTAGTTTATTTTGAATTCTTTTCAATTTTAGTTTGTTCAAACTAGGTTTTCATATAAACCTTTATAAATAAATGGTTAATTCATCTCTTTCTTCATCTTACATTTAATAAAATTTCTTGAGTCTATTTCTTCGTAATTTGGTGGATTTCAAAAATTGTGTTATTAAGGTTTTCACTTGAGTTTTTTGGAAATAATGTATATTTTTGGGAGAACGTGAGGTTAAAAAAGAAGAATTTTTTTATTTACGAGTAATATTATTTTATTGAAAAATGTAACTTTGAAAAGAAGAGGGAGAAAAATGTATTAAGTTTTTTATATATTTGTTTATTTTAAAGGAATGACAAATCCATTATTTAATAATAAAAAAGGAGGGATTATATAATAAAGAATTTGGAGATAAATTATGATTAAAAAAAAAAAAAAGTTGAGAGAGATTTGTTACATTTTTCAAAAGTGAAGGACCAAAAAATGCAAATTCCATTTATTTTTCTTTTAACCTTTAGGAGTATGTATATTTCTTCCCTCCACATCTGTATCCGAACCAAATTCCCCCTTCCACCCTTGTCTTTCTCTCCCGCTTTTTTTATTCATTCATCCTTCCTTTCCCTAAATCAGATCTCTCCACGCCCCTTTTCCATTTCCCTCGTAAAATTCCTCTTCCTTCCCCAATTTTACTTCCCCTTTTCCTCACCCCCAAACCCTTCAAAACTCCCAATGATTCTTGAATATCCAAATAACAAAAATTTCTGTATTTGTTACACTCTTCGAGCTTCAAGAAAAGATTTATGAATCATGCAACACCACAACTCACAGAAGCAGAATTTGAAGAGACAACTACCATTCACTTCCCCAAAGCCGCCATTTGGAGGTGATTACCACCGTTTCGATGCTGATTCTGATCGAGGAAAACCTAATCAGGATGATGATCAAGTTGTTGTTGTGAAGACTCCTCCTGTAAGTTTTCATTTTCTGATCTTCGTTATGCTGATTTATCTATTTACTCATTTTCCTGTTTAGTTTATGGAGCTGTAATTGAATTATAATTAAGAGACTTCAGCTTGTGTGGGATTATGATTTATACGGCGTGTTAAGATCTGTTTTTCTCCTGGATATTGGAAACAATTTATAATTAAAGTTCAAATTTATGGTAATCATATAGGGGTCGTTTCCAATATATGAAGAATCAAGTATTGTCATACGAAAACCTTGAATGAGTTGGAATTGAATTAGCAAATTTGTATGGATTGTAAGGGTTTTGACCTGAGTCATTTAGCTTGTTGTATTCGTTAATCTTCCATTTTTTCTGTTGTATGTGAAGTGGGTTTGATTTCAATTCTTCTGGAGATGAGGTTGTGCCTAATTCTTTGGTATGGTTTTCGCCAATGTAATTGATATCAAGGGAAAATTTCGAATCACTTATTAGTCTTGATTCTTCGAAGATCTACAATCTTATCCGATGCATTTGCAGAAAATATTATATTAGCAAATATCCTGTTGAAAGCATTATACAAGTACTTCAAAATTTTCATAGTCACTGGAGCATATACTTGAAATGTTCATAGTCATAACTTAACCATAAAGTCAATAGCTTCGAGTGCCTCTAAAATCCAATTGTGCTTTTTGATTTTTCAATGATCATAGTCATTGGAGAATATACTTGAAATTTGGTATTGTGAGCAAATTGCAATGTTGCTTACTAGAAGATTTCATTTGATCAATGGTGTCCATATAAAGAGTGTTGTGGCTAAGAATATGGATTTGATGGTAAATTTTAGCTCTTCAGATCTTGTTAAAAGAGAATTAGCATGGGATGTTTATGTAGATTAAAGGAGATGTACTCGTTTGTTGTCTAAATGTATAGTTGAAATATAGTTAATCTTGAGAACAATTAATTAGTTTATATGCAGGAGTTCGAATAGGAAATGTAAGAATGTCAAGAAAACATAATGATTGGATCACATCATACAAAACTTCAAATTGCAGAGGACTGTTGAAAACGCGTTGGGCTTGTTTGCTGTATCAGTTTCGTTGGAGTTATATAGTCTGGCTCTGATCAGTCCTAATTAATGAAATCATTGTTTAAATTACATTAGGTTTTATATTTTAGATCCCATAATAGAGGGCATTATATTTTTACTTAAGATTAAGTTGAACCTGGATGGATGTCTTAGGATGTTGTTCCATTACATGCCGTATGAACTATTTTTACAAGCTCATAAAAAATCTTATTCCTTTGAAATATCTATAGATGATGAGTAGGACACAAGCCAAATGAATCTTATTATTTCAAAATGCACTTGCTTAGCTATCTATTTGTTTCTCTATGTTAGTTTATGGATTGAGCTTGTCCAAGAACCTAAAATTATTATGGTTGGTTAGTTCTTTTACTATTCATTTGCATACTTATTCAGATTGCATACTATTATCTTGATTAGAGGTCATGTGCCGCATTGATTGTATAGAGTGTTGAAAGACTTGTTCTTAGCATTGATGTAGATGGCAGCTTTTAGCTCATTAAACATACTTTTGACATTATATCTTGGTGTATCACCAAAAAGATGTAGTCTCCTAATTTCAATTGTAACTCATGAATGTTTGGTGAGACATCTTACATGGAGAGGAACTTACATAAATATCTGCCAATGTGTCATTTTTGATACGCTGTAGTTGGGTATTCAGTTACGAATTTGGTGATTGCATTATCATTATCGTCTAATAACTGGAGTTCCTTGCAATGTATGTGCCTTAAGGTTGGTCTTGAGTTTTGCTTTTCAGCTTCTCTATTTAAAATTCATTATTCAGGCTTTATGATTCTTACAGTACAATTACACTGGAGTTGTGTTGTTTTTCATAGAAAGCAAATCTTCTTTTAATTCCAGCATTTCGTTTGGTCTGCCAAGACAAACTTAAGTTCACTTAAAATTTATGTTGACGACTTGTCCATGAAACTGTGTCCTCTAGCCATTGAAACGGAAGAATGATACAGCAGCCTGTGCAGTGGAATCTGTTGAACAGAACCCAAGTCCTAACCTTGCTGGTGTCGTCAAGGGTCCTCTTCAGACACCAGTATCAGGAAAAGTGGCAAAGGCCCAAAAAGTTCCAAGGACACCAAAGGCTAGTAAAGCTGAATCTCAAACTCATGTGGCAAATATTGGTGAGTATTACTGGTACAAATCTTTAAATCCGGATCTCTAAGTTAATTATTACTTTGCTCCTGTTTGGTGGGGATTAAAATAAGATTTTTAGTATATTTTGATAAAAGTTAATGAAATTTGTTATTGAAAAGTTGTGTCCCACAAAATATGTGGTTAAAATTAATTGTTGACTTTGACTTAGATTAAAATTTAGATTTTAATCCCTACCAAACATGGGCTTTGTTCTTGCTTCCACAGTAATGGAGGGTAGGTAATGAATCTGTTTTGTGGTTATAATTAATTGTTGACTTTGACTTAGATTAAAATTTAGATTTTAATCCCTACCAAACATGGGCTTTGTTCTTGCTTCCACAGTAATGGAGGGTAGGTAATGAATCTGTTCATCTTTGTTTTTGTCCCCCCTCTGTCTTACTCTTTAGCGTCTTGTCCTGCTTATTTCTGAAAGAGCAAAAAGGTTACAAAGGAAAAGAATGATAAACTTTTATAAATATCTATTATGAACTCACAGGTTCTCATTCCGGCAATAGTCTCACTCCAGTTGGTGCATCTCGGTATGATAGCTCCCTAGGTAATTTTTATGCTCGAACTGTTGAATTTTCCTTTCTTTCTTCCCTTTCCCTTGCTGCTTATCCTGATTGGAGTGTGATATTTAGGACATACTGATAACAATGTCATTTTACTTAACCAGGTCTCTTAACAAAAAAGTTCATTAATCTGATCAAACATGCAGAAGATGGTATTCTTGATCTAAATAATGCTGCTGACAGATTAGAGGTGAATATATCTTCCACTTGATGCTTCACATTAGATTACATCCGATAAACTGAAAGTTTTATCTTTTAACAGGTGCAGAAAAGGCGTATATATGACATAACAAATGTCCTTGAAGGCATTGGTCTTATAGAAAAGAAAATCAAAAACAGAATCCAGTGGAAGTATGGAAGCGCTCTTGAAAATTATGTTATGGAAGTTATATGTTGTATAATGTTTTTACTTTTTATTGGTGATCAATTTGAACAGGAGAAGTTACTAATGGATATAATTATCAAACAGGGGTCTGGATGTCTCGAGACCAGGGCAAGTGGATGAGAATCTCCCTAGCTTACAGGTATGAATCATAAAATATAAATATGATTTTTTGGTTGACATCTATAGACTTCGCAGACTTGGGTATAGTTCCAGTCCAGTTGAAATACATGTCCATTTGCATGTGCACAGTCTAAATATCTATGTGGTCATTTTTGCTTTTGCTGCCAATTTTGGTTTTAGCTTATCATTCTTATACTCCATTCTTACCGTGTCTTTCTGGTATTGTTGTACTATTTTTTTCTGTCCATTCTATCTGTACATTGAATAACCTGTGTGAATCTGTTCAATATCAGAAAACAAGATAGACATATAGCCATCAGCGATCAGAAATTTTGTGAAAAATTTCTTTAACTATCTATTGAAAAGAAACACTTTCAATCAACATCAAATTATGTCTATTAAGTTCATGTTACGTACTCAAAATGCTGCTTCATATACATTCAATGATTTATTAATCCTTCCCCCATGTACAACAAGCTACAAGTTTTCAAACTAAAAGGGAAGAGAGATGGAATCGTACTTCCAGAAGTTACTAGATTCAGTCCTCATCAGCTCTTTGCACCCTGCAGGCAGAAGTAGCAAACTTAAATATGGAGGAGCGCAGATTGGATGAACAAATAAGGTATTTTGATGAGGCAAAACATATTTGTTCTGGTAAAGTCCCGATCATGCTGAGGCTTCTGGTATTTTTGCTTGTTTCAGAGAAACGCAAGAGAAATTGAGAGGCTTTAGTGAAGATGAAAACAATCAAAAGTAAAGCACTCCTTGGTCTTTAGATACTAAATAATATGTGGACATTTGGCTCCCTCCCTTTTGTGTTGATACTTGTGCTTACATTACTTCTTCACCAGGTGGCTTTTTGTGACTGAAGAAGACATCAAGAGTTTACCTTGCTTTCAGGTACTTCACATCAGTTCTCCTACTGCTTTCTTTGGTTGGTAGATTCTTACTGATACATAGGTATGTTCCTTACATCAGAACGAAACTTTGATAGCAGTTAAAGCTCCACATGGCACCACTTTAGAAGTTCCAGATCCTGATGAGGTTAATTTCCTTTACTTTCTTCTGAAAAGGCAATGAATAACTTATAGCCAAATATTGGGGACGAATGTGTACCTGCATATATTAATCATGAATTTCCTCGATTCATTTAGGCAATTGATTATCCACAGAGGAGATACAGAATAGTTCTCCGGAGCACTATGGGACCTATAGATGTTTACCTTGTCAGGTATTTTACTTCTTTCTTGTGAGGAAGTGCATTCATTATCACCTTGCACTTCATGATCAAAGTTGACCCTCTATTATAAGGGAGACTATTGATCGACTGATGTTTGTTACGTTTTTTATTTGTTTCTGATTTTCTGCTTAATACTTAATTTAGTCAATTTGAAGAGAAATTTGAGGAGATGAATGGGGTCGAGGTGCAACCAAGCATCCCTTCAGCATCAACACTTGATGAGAATACTTCTGCAACACCAGTAGCCGAGGAGATAAGAGTAAACGAAGCTGACCTTCAGAACCTAGAAGCTCAGAGAACGTGCTCAGACACAAGTACATCGCAGGATTTTGTGAGTGGAATCTTGAAGATTGTGCCAGACGTTGATGTAAGTTAATTTTACAGAATGGTATAATATTATTTTATTGAATATTCAAAGATGCAAATTGATATGAACTAATGAAATTCATGACATTTTTAGAATTGCTTCATATCACGCACATTGTTTTCCAATTGCAACAAAGTCACGCTTTAAAAAATAATGATCATCGCAAACAAATTTAATGACTCTAGAAAGCATGAACAATCTTTGCCTTTTTTTGTGGAAAAGTTACAGAAGACAGGATTGCTTTTCTCTTGTGCAAGTTGCTCAATTGCTACATATGGTTGTTTTGACATTTACAGAACGATCCCGATTATTGGTTATTATCGGATGCTGATATAAGTATCACTGACATGTGGAGAACAGATCGTATCCTAATTATCGTCACTTTCTGCTTCTTTTATGCGATTTTTTTAGTTTTTTCACAAGATGTATTATACAAAACTCCATGACTCCCGACTATAGCTGGGGTTAACTGGGATAGCTTGAGCGCAGTTCCCGAAGACTATGCCTTGCCTAATGTTACCATACCACCGGCCCAAACACCACAGCCCGAACAAACTGAAATGCCTTCTATAACTAGCACGACAGGGAATTCAAGTGGATTTGGTGGTGATCCACAATAAAGATAGCTCATGATCATTGTAAAAGAGGAAGACGTTGGAAACCCAAATCCTGAGAAGAGTGCTTAAATCATTTCTCGTGCTAGCATTCTTTCAATTACCTCGAAGGTCTTGCAGTTGAACCAAGATCCTTAAAAAGTCCACATGGTGCCAGACAATGGAGGAAGGAGGTAAGTGGATCATTGTATAATATTTGTTTAGATAATTCCTGTAATAGCAATAATCCAATGAGTAAATTTCAGTCAGATTTAATCGCTGTATATGATCACATTTGTTGTAGTATCTTGTCGTGACATATAGATAGGCTGTTGTGCATAATCCTTCCAAATTAGATGCAGAGTTTGACTTTGAAGTTCCCTATTATAGATACAGTCATGTTTCTGAATATGAGGTCAACTCATGTAAGATTACCTGATAAACTTTTCTTTCGTACTTGTTTGAGTGTATTAGGGAGGTAACACTTTGTCTCAAAAAAGTTTCAATTGTGTGAAGACCAGTGAGAATTTAATCAAGGATACTATAATGATCCACATTGAACGGTTTCTCATGATTTTTCAATTGATGCAAGGGGATTGTTACAATTTTGCTCAAAAGTTATAGTCCATGGTCCAAATGCAATCTATTTTATATCACCCCATAATAAAGTTCAGAAATTCAGCACAAACCCAATCTATCGGGTTCACTTCCATTTCAAGCATATTCTTGCACTAACCATCCAATTGAAGTTAATGCTCCATCATCAATTTGAACACAAAACATTGATACCACTTGATGTAGGGAAATGAAACTATTTTTTTCAAGAGCTATAGTGGATGTGGGAGGTGCACATATGAGGTCATCTCACATAACACTATCTGATGCACTTTTCTTTTGGTACTTATTTTGAGCATCTACACACTGATGGAACATTTTGCCACAATTTTCTTTTGAATAATGCTATATGTACATCAATCATGATGTATTAATCAATACTGAATAAATAAATAGTATATTTATCTCTTTTTCCTTTAAAAATATTATTATATATCCTCTAATCTTTTCTTCCAAACATGCTTAATAAATGTTCTTTTAGTTTATCGGAAAACTAAAATTCTTTTACAATATCAGTAATGAGCACATATTTTGATATGAGATTAAAGATTAAGCTCCTCGTTTGGTACATATTAAAATTTTCATTTTCATTATTCTATTCATTTTCAACTAAACATTCTTTAATAAAATAATATTTTCTATCACATAAATAATTTTTTATTTTTTTTCAACTACACATTTTTCATCAATCTATTATTTTAGAATATATTTTTTCAAAATAATGTGGTTCAAATACACAATGATTACCAATTTGCAAAATTGGCTTTTGTTTTTTTGTCCAAAGAAAAAACCCAAGAAATTTTCCAAAAGAATTAATCGAATTATTTATATCAATCAATAATTGATTATAATCCTATTTAGTCATCGCTGATACTCTTCTAATCCATACAATATTCCAGCATATTTTTCATGCCCACGATCCACAAAATAAATATCCCTCATTTTCTGAAATGAATGCCACGTCAGCAAGCTATCTGAACCGGCCTGGTGACACTTTCCGACAACCCGGTTCACATCCAACGCCCGGGCCACACGGTCCAACCCCCCGTACAAACTCTCACAGAACCGCATCAAGTATTTAATGTCGTAAATATTATTCCCGAAGAGGGCCCTGAGAATTTCAAAAAAGTCCTTCAGCCCACTAGGCAACGCGCGGCGAGTGAGAACCTTCACCAAGTACCCGAAATCATACGCGCTGTGAAACGTAACCCAACTCACTGATTCGTTGCAAACCAACCCGGAACTCATCATCAACTCTGCAAATAACGCGGAGTCGATCCCCGATTCCCGGTTCTTCTCAAAATCAATCCCGTGGTTCTTCAACAATTCAATGGAGTCCGGAGCGTAAGAGTCACGCGAGATATCGAAGTCGGAGAAATTGAACTGCCAGATGAATCGCTGGTCCGAGCCGAGATCGGGGAGGTTCCCGTCTGCGTCGGTGAGAGTAAGCCCAAGCTGGATCAAGTTCAAAACGTCAACGTTTGACTTGAGTGTCTGGTAGTGATCTGAAGGTGACGGTCTACGTAGGCCGTGCCTAAAATTGTTGGCCGGATTGGGTTTGAAGATAACTCCAGGGAATTCCGTGTCCATGGAAATAAATGGGTAGTCGTCAATGAGATCCGTGATCAGTTTGAATTCCGATTCAACATTTTGACACCAGACTTCTCGGATCGTTATCGGTTTGTGAGTATTATTAGGAAAATTCATGGCTGCAGAACTCCAGTTCAAAAGAAAATTAGAGAGAAGGGCTTGTAGTTGTTTACAGTAAGGATTGGGTATGTCATGTTATATAGGAAGAATTATGGAGGGTGGATGATGTTGCTTAGAAAGAGGCGGAGGTCCAAGTTCAATGCATTCATCAGTCAGTCAGTGTGTTTGTAACGGAAGATGACGAAGACAGACTCGGTCCAAATACACGGCTGGGTTCAATTTATTTTTAACTAATCTTGTTTTGGTAAGAGAAGTGACTTCATGTTTGGCAAACTGTAAATTGTACTTCCTATTTTCATGGATTGACAACTTAGCCCTTGTTTGATGCACATTATTTTCAAGAAAATGTATTTTTTGATTGATGTGATGAAGAATACGTGGTTGAAAAAAAAGAAACAGTTATTAAGGGTGTGTTTGAGCCATATTATTTTGGAAGAATGTATTCTGGAATAGTAAATTGATGGAGAATGTGTGGTTGAGAATGAAAGAAAAGTTATTGATGTGATGAAAAATATTATTTTATTGAAAAATGTGTGGTTAAAAATGAGTAGAAGAATGAGAATGAAAAATTTAATGTATACCAAACATGGGCTAATATGATAAAAAATAATATTTTATTGAAAAATGTATGATTGAAAATGAGTATAAGAATGATACTGAAAAAAAAATGTGACCCAAACGTGAGCTTATTATTCATTATGGAAATTCACCTACACTTACTTTTCAATTTATCGTTTCAAAAATTAGTGTAAACCTTTTTCTTTCTAAAATCAGGCGTATCTCACCCCACCCACCAATCGTCACCACCATGCTGCCCTCTGCCATCACCATTTCTCCCAACGATGCTGTTGCAACAACACTGTTCTTGATGCACTTCCTATGTCGAGACGTGGTAGAGAAGAATGGGAGAGAAATTAGGATTTGGATGAAGAATTGGAGTTGGAGTTGGGGTCTCTAGTACAATTTATGAAATTGCAAGCCCCTATTTACAATTTCAGATCGAGGTCAGTTTGCAAATGGTGATGGTTGTTGGTGGTGGTGGAGTGTAATAAAGAATATTTGTGATCAATTATTTGGATGATCATGATCAATAAAATGAATAATTTGAATGAAGAGAGCGTCCAAACACTAATATAATCTGTAATTTTATCAAAAAAAAAAAGAGCATAACAACTGACCTTAAGTTTTACGAAAGCAAGTGGAATGCCCAAATGACGGAAAGGCATTGTACCCTTCGGAATATTGGTAAGTTGTTCCATTTCATCAAGCTCTTGCCCATGCATTCCAGCTGTAAATAAGTTGGATTTCATATTGTTCATCCTTAAACCCGATGCATTCCTATATGTTATCAACTTTTATAAAAAATTACTAAAAATCTAATTTTTATCATTTGTCTTCTATTTTTTTAAAACTCTTTTTTCTGCATATTTATTTTCAACTATGCATTTACACAATAAAATATTTTACATGTAATTCAAAAAATTCTTACTTTTTAACCACATATTTTCCAAAAATTCATTATTCAAAATAATATTTTTATTTTTATTTTTCAAAAATATGACCACCAAACAAGCTATGAAATAAAAACGCGGTATTAATCTGTTTACCCTACAAAATAGTTGCTAATAAAGAGTCTTTCAATTGTGAGGTTGACTGGAACATAATTTATTTATATTTTAATTTAATTTAATTATTTAATAAAGGAGGAAATAATCAGGAAAATTCTCACTTGCTGATTACTTCGGCTTTCTCCTAGGTCCCACCATCATGGTATTGACTTTGACTTTTAGTCTCTTTCAACAAAATCTTAAATATTTGTAATAAAGTAGATTGTTTGGACGAAAACGCAAATAACGTGTTTCATATTTCATGCCAAATAGCTCCCATGAGCCGCAGGCCGCGACGGGAGAAAATAAAATAATTTTATTTTTATTTTTTTGGGTGTAATGTTCTTGTAATTTTTTTTTTGATAATCGTAGATGTTCGTGTCAACTTGCGCGCACCTCGACTAATTTCACGGACCCTGAAGTTTACGGTCGGATACTCACCTCAGTGGCCTTGAAGGCACTCGAACTGGTGACCATTGAAGAACAAACCCTAGACCTGACCAATTGAGCAACCCCTCAGGCTTAATGTTCTTGTAATCTTTAGTACTATACTATTATAAAAAGTAATATTTGATCGTTGTATTTTAATTATTAATTATCAAGAGACCATTTTCAAGAACAAAGAGTCAGAATCTTACTTAGAAGACATTTATAATATAGTTCTGCATTATTTTCAATTTGCTTGTGTCAGTTTCGTTATTCGTTAGGAATAATCTAATCTTGTTTGCGTTGGAATATCACATGACAACTCGTTAGTACTATGGAAAAGCCCTTAGTGCCGCTCGAGTGTTGTAGTCTGCGAAACTAATTATATGTTCGGAGAACACACAAGAACTTGGTCGTTTGAGATCCAACCTTGGTTGTGAAAAGTTCAGTTTGGAATCAAATGTTGGGAAACTTTTTACTACGAGAGGAAATTGGGAAGAAACCAATTAACAAAATAGCAACACGATAAACGAAACCAAGATCAACAAAGAAAACAAACAAAAGAATTGATAAACTTAATTTATGTTTTCGTATATTGTAGTAGTGATTTGATCTTCTACAAAAGATTGGTAGAAATCGAAACAAATAATCAAGAA
>CAIGRS010206848.1:0-26810 GCA_903798395.1 Fraxinus floribunda | reverse complement strand
AAAACGACGATTTTGAGTACCAAAATAGGCAAGTTAGATTGACTGACCAAAAAGACAATCAGTTTGTCGATACAAAAACAATATGTCCATCTATGTGTCTAACGCTATACAAATTGAAAACATGAACGTTAGATGGACATCAAAAAGAAAAAAAAGTAATTTGCCTATCTATATAACAGATGGTAGAGATGGTTTGGACGTCTGAAATTGATCTTTCTTGTCCTCATCACTTCAAAGTTCAAACTCGTCAATAAGAGAATCTAATGGAAAACTATTAACAATTTCCTTCTCTATATACACAAGCATGGTAGTGGACAAAAAATCATCTTCCATTCTATTACGCAACCTTATCTTAATGACATTCATAGGTGAAAATGCACGTTCTGTAATTGATGTTGAAGCTGGAAGAGTCAAGACAAGACGAATAAATCTATCAATAAGATTACAACTCATTTATTTTCTTGTCAATGCCAACAGTTGGCACACATCGGGAAGTGTTGTCAATTTTTAAATTTAGAATAACACTAAACTGAGGAGAGATTTGAGGAAGAATGAGGGGTGTATGTAGTCGGGATTACATTTTGTAGCATGTGGGTATACTTTTGGGTAATTGATTCATAAATGGGTCTTTTGCTTTTGGAATGGATTTGGGCTATTTATTTATTTAAGCAACTATTTGATCTTTTGTTTAGGTCTAAAATTTTTGTATGGTTGAATTTTAAAGTATAAGTTATTGGGTCAATATTTATTAATGAAAAAAAATAAAAAAATTTCAAAATTTTGCGGGGACAAGTCAAAATTTTTGTGGGGGCAAAACTGAAAAATACATNGCTATTTATTTATTTAAGTAACTATTGAATCTTTTATTTAGGTCTAAAATTTTTGTATGGTTGAATTTTAAAGTGTAAGTTATTGGATCAATATATATTAATGAAAAAAAATAAAAAAATTTCAAAATTTTGCGGGGACAAGTCAAAATTTTTGTGGGGGCGAAACTGAAAAATACATTACAAACTAACTAGGAATAGTGGACCAGCGGACAATGTTGGAGGGAGGGTCACCCCCTATCTCCATCTCTGCTATGTTCTCTGCGAGGTCTGCTTCACCTGAATTCTCTGACTGCTTCCCATATAGACTTGTATTCAACTTTTCTTTATTCTGTGATTTGTAGCAATCCTTCTTCATATACCACTTTTCTTGCAGAAGTTACAAATCTGATTACTGAACTTAGATTTCGATTTGTCCCTTCTAGAACCACCATGAGTAACAAGACCTTCTCCATCTCTGGTCTCAGACACCAGAAGCTTCATCTTCTCTTTTGAAAACAAAGCATTATACACCTTATTCATGGTAAGGGTATCATGACTATACAAGAACGTATATCTAAACGAAGAAAACGAAGTGCAAAACGAACACAATAGGATCAATGTCAAATATTCTTCATTATACTTTACGTCCAAAGTTTTCAAACCACCGACTATCTAATTAAAAACAGATAGGTGATCTTCCAATGATACTCATTCTGCCATTCGATGAGAATATAAATGTTGTTTGAAATGCAACTTTTTTTTTATCAAACTTTTAATTATGTAAAATTGCTCCAACTTCAATTATAAATCAACTGTTGAACCCTCCTTCAAAACGTCTTGAAAAATGGTATTCGATATATAAACATGAATATGAGAAATTATCTTTTTATCCTTCCGTAATTTCTCATTCGCGGCCAAAGTTACGGGCATCTTTTCAATTCCCAACAACGCATCATCCAAATCATGTTGTGCTAATAATGCACTCTGATGCAAGAGCGAAATTTCATACTTCATGGAAGCCATTACATACAAAACCCCGAACAAATCGAACCATGTACTATTGCGGAACTGCTGAACCTATAATTTGATACCATTTGTTATGTTAATTATGTCCAGAATCTTTGATACCAATTGTTGGGAATTCAAGGATCACGTATTGCTCGATACCACTTGATATGAAACCAACTACCGGATTGAGACGTCAAATTTATATGGCAAAATATGAAGTATATTTCGCAAACAAAAGAATAAAAGAAGACAAAAAAATATGGCAGGGAAATTATGAGATTTCATTTCACCATAAATAATAAAGATGGAGAAATATTTCAATGAGCTTAAAAGCTAGTAATCACTTTTTTCACACTCTAAAATTGTATAGAAGAGCCTAATATTTATAGGGTTAATTTCACAAACGATCACTGAAACTACGTCAAAATCTCAAAACGATAATTGAAGTTTAAAACTTGCACTAACAGTCACTGAAGTATCATCCGATTTCGTAATTGTCACTGAAAGATATTTTTCATTTTAGTTGGAACTTAATTTACCAAAATAGTTGAATCTTGAACCTTGAGGACCTAAATCGAAAATTTGACAAAAAAACAAAACCTAACGTTCCTTTTTCCATAAACGATCGACCACCTAAAACACCATATATTGATAATGGTGGAAATCCCTTATCTTCAGCTTCGATTAGATCCCAACATCAAGCCATTTCCACCCACAGAATTGGAAGAAATCGCATCTCAAAAATCACTGGAAGAAACTTTTCATTCTGTCGAAATCTCAACTTTCGACCACACTCATTATACTGGTGGCAAGCTCATGATTAGTTGAATCCCAATTGCAGTGTTGTGAATTGAATTAGCGCCAATAACCTCAACAACCTCATCAATTATAGCATCAAAAACTTCATCACGCGTAGCCTCGTTTGGAAGAATTATTTCGGACTTATGGGTGTTAATTGGAACAATTGGATTCTTACCCATGGTGTTACTAACCTCAATTGATGTTCTCCTAATCGAATTAAATATTTTCAGCAGCAAAGATTCATCATTTTGGTCAGTCTTAAATTTTTTGTACAAAGCTCTCACAGTAACCACAAATTGATCGAACCCTGGTTACAATCGGCCATGACCCATGCCTGGGAAAGGTGTGCCATGTGAGGGTGAACCAAACCTAGGTGGTCCGCGACCTGGGTTCGTCCGGATGGAGGAGGAATCGCCATTTTTTTTTAAGTTGCTTCGCGATAGTCACAACTAGGCAGTTTCTTGGTGAACATTTGTGTAGCTGGATGGATTATTGGAACAAATTGTGGCCTTGGTTAACGTCATCTGAGCATGGGAAATCAACTGGTGTACGTCCGATGTCATGGGTGTGGCCGAAAGTTGAGATTTCGGCAAAATGCAAAGTTTCTTGCAGTGATTTTTGAGCTGCGATTTCTTCCAATTTTATGGGTGAAATGGCTTGATGTTGGGATGTAATTGAAGCTGGAGATATGGGCTTTCCATAATTATTAATATATGGTGGTTTAGGTGGTCAATCGTTGCGGGAAAATGGGGCCATAAGTGGCGACTTGGAAGGGCAAAAAATCGCCCTTTTTGCTAGAGAGATGAACATTAAGTTTTTTTGTTTTATTGTCAAATTTGCGATTTAGGTCCTCAAAGTTCATGATTCAACTATTTTGGTCCATTAAGTTCCAATTAAAATGAAAAAGGTCCTTTAGTGGCCATTACTGAAATCAGATGATACTTCAATGACCGTTAGTACAAGTTTTAAACTTCAGTGACCATTTTGTGATTTTGACGTAACTTTAGTGACCGTTTGTGAAATTAACCCAATATTTATATGGAACATGTATGTGACATCCAAATCCTGATAGATGAGTTGTAGTTGAAGTAGAATGTCAAAAAATGTGTTAAAACGCGAAAAAGGGTCTGAGTTGGATACCCTGTCGCTCAAGCAACAGGCGAGCGACCAAGTGTTGGGAGAAAGCCTGCAGGTGTTGGTCGAGCGGCTAGCTAGCGGTAGTTTAGCAAAAATGAGGCTACTTTTCTTCCCGATCCATAATTTCAACATCTTCACTTGTTATGTTAATTATGCCCAGAATCTCAGATACCAATTGTTGGAATTTTGAGGATCAAGTATTGTTTGATACCACTTGATATGAAACCAATCATCAGATTGAAATGTTGAAGTTATATGACAAAATATGAAGTATATGATAGCAAGTAAAAGAATAAAAGAAGACAAGAAAATATGGCAGAAGAATTAGGAGATTTTATTACACCACAAAAAATAAAGATGGAGAAATATTACAATGATTCGAAAAACTAGTAATCACTTTTCTCACACTCTAAAATTGTATAGGAGAGCCTAATATTTATAGGGAATATGTAGAGGACGCTCAAACCCTAATAGATGAGTTGTAGTTGAAGTAGAATGTCAAAAAACGTGTTAAAACTCGAAAAGGGCCTGTGCTGAATAACCCTATCGCTAGAGCGATAAGCTAGTGATAGGTCCATCGTTCGAACGCTAGGCAGGCGACAGGCAAGCGACCAAGTCTCGGGAGAAAACCTGTAGGTGTTGTTCGAGCGACCATCTAGTGGCAGGCTAACGAAAATGCGGCGACTTTTCTTTCCAATCCATAATTTCAACATCTTCAAATCTAATATAAATTCCAACTTTCAATAAGGTTTTCAAATAGAATTTCAACTTGAATAAGACCCCAATAGCATTCCAAACTGAATTTCTCTTGACGCGCACTTCAGTTAAAACTTTTCAATTATTTCAACAAGGAATTTGAGTCACACTCAAATTCTAACGAAATGAAACAATGTTCTTTCTATAAGAATAATTCTATTAATCATTGGTGGTGATCATTGTAGTCAATTGGCTATGGATCTCGTAATTCGTTGTCCAATTAAGTTGTGATATGGTGAATCATTTTCACACATCCTTCGTTGCAATAAAACATATCATAACTCCATTGAACAATGAGTCAAATGATCCACTGTATCACAACTTCATTTAACAATGAATCAAGAGCTCATAACACCAAGACAATAATTTTAGTTTATTTTTATTTGCACATTACGTAATATTCACAATTTATAATTTACAAAATATATAACCTGACCACACATACTCCAACTTTACTTATTTTAATTTTTCTAAAAATTATTGTACACAAAAAGGAAGAGGGCCATTTAATACGTTCAATTAATTGTTTAAATAAAAATTGTTGCACTTTGATCTTGTCACGGAAGCATCACTGACCTTTAAAACACTTCTTAATCATCACCCAACTTTCAAAAATTGATCATTATCCACCATTGTTGAGAATTTACATAAATTGATGACTTAGAGTCTTAGACGGAAATGTCTACGTTGCAAATAGAATTTACACGTGGCAAAATTGCCTTACAATTATCTCAAAAAGTATTGGATGGAGAGCATTTTGACAAAGTCGAGTTATATTTCAACAACATTATAAAGTTCGGTGAATTCCAAGTGATGAGACCCAAAATCTAGGTATTTTTCTAACAATTAACTCCCGAAGAAATATTAAAAAGACAAAAATAGAGTAGAAATAATAAAGGAATATTCATCGGCAATCACCGACCTAAGATCGAGAAGGATTCCCTTGTTACATTCATCATATTTATTTTCAAAAAAATTATCAAAGATGAGAAGGATTCCCTTGTTACATCGATTGTGCTACATGTACATAATGATTTACTTATACATGATGTGGTGAGATATGATTGAGTCAAAATTTATTAATCAAATAAAAAAAATCATCTCAACTCTCTTTTGACATCTCATCTATATATGTAAATCATTATATAATTCGATTATTTACAAGTAGCATTATTCTTGTACATTTGCCTCCCCTAGGGGTAGATTTGTAATTAATGAAAGCCTTAAACAAAAAAGTTTAAAAAAGACGCTTTCTAGAAATTCCAATTCAAATGAAATTCCAGCACAAGGAAAAGACGATGGCGGTTCTTCATCCAAACCTGCTGATTATACTAAGGCATTCTGGGAGGAATTTGACCATGCAAATTCGAAATCACCAAGTTTGTCTCAAACACTTGGTGATGAGGACACTAAATCCGACGAAGGATCTACTGTGATAAATTAGGTAAATACAACTGCCCAAGGTAACAAGTCTGGTGCAGTCAAGGCTCCGTGGCCCTGTTTGTTTAAGGAAAATCGTAAGCGTGAAAATGGTTTCAAGCTCAAAACTTGCGAAAACCTACCGGATATACTGGTTTTCAGAGAAGATGACATTGATGACGATCAAACAACATAGGGTTATTGTTTGGTGGGGTACTTTGCCAGACGTTTCTCTTGGTAAAACAGCCCTCTTGCAAATGTGTGATCAATGGGGGGTCAAGTACCAATACTTTGTATACTAAAGTGGATGCCCAGTGTTCAAATTCGAGAATTTTGATGATAAAACACAAGTGCTTGAAGGCGGCCCACAATTTGTTTATGGTAGACCTTTGATGTTGAAAAACGTACGATCATTTTTCGAGTTCGATGATGATGATATTAGCACTCTGCTGGTGTCGGTCATGTTGCCGGGATTGTCATTGAATTTTTGGACGCCCAACGTGTCAAACATGAATGCAACAAATATTGGAAAATCGATTACAACTGATCTGCTCATGGCAACAAAGGAATGGTATCATTTGCTCAAATTCTTGTTGAGGTTTATGCTTCAAAGGATCTGGTTCGATCGGTTAAGATGAAACTTCTGAATGGTAAAGTAAGGGATCAACTAGTTTGCAACGAGCACGAGCTAAAATTCAGCTCCATCAGCTCCACTTGCAAAATCTTTGGGCACAAAACAGATGCATGCGAAGGGAAGATTATGCTGCCAATCATAAGCATGCTACTCTTCCTAAGAAAGTGGCAGGGAAACCGTGGACACGGGGTACTGTTCAAAATCGGAACATTTCTAGGGTTCAGATCAATTAGCTAAAGACTGTTAGAAATGGCCAAAACATGGTCAGATCCGAATGGTCAGAATGTTAGTGAATCTGGACAGGTAGAATCCACAAGCCAAGCCAATGCACAACGAGATGCCCAATTGGCTCCATATGAGGATGGCAACCCTTTCATAGAGGTGGGCAGGAAAAATAAACCAGTCCGATGCCAAAATAAATTACACTACAATGTATTGTGAAAGATAAAGTGCATGTAAAGAAGTTGGGAGCAGAAATTGAATCACCCAACTTACATGACACAAATGGAGATCTTGGAGTCCCTACATCGAAGGTAGCAAGTAATGATAAGCTTAAAAGAAAGCTTGATATGCAACCATCTAAACAATTGAAGAAGGATAAAAAGAGGGGCAATACCCTCTTTATAGCATCATTAAGATTGCATCGTGGAACATTAGGGGCTTCAATATGTCCCTAAAACAAAATGGGGTTTTCATCACCTCATTAAACAACAATGTATTGATGTTTTGGAGATTAAAATTAACCAAGAAAAGTTAGCTTGGATCACGAGGAACAAATTTAGTGGATGGAGACGTACCAATAACTTTCTTTCACATCCCTTAGGGAGAATCTTGATCCTATGGGACCAAACAAAAGTCCACCGTCTTGAAAGCTGCCCCACAGGTTATACATTGTGATGTAAGCTTTGTTTGCGATTTCCATTCTATTGTTACTTGGAGGACATTATGGAATAACTTGATTGATTTTGGAGCTACATGTTTCATACCTCAGATCATGGTTGATTCTAACAATGTGCTTTGATTCGAGGAAAAAATGTAATGGAGTGGAGGTAACTCCATATAAGACTATGGATTTTGTGGATTGATGTTTGACTGCGGGGTCTTACAGACTTGAGATCCATTGGATGCTATTATATTTGGTCCAAAAATTATTTGGGCAGCATACTTTCGGTTTGGAGCAAACTTGATAGAGCTATGGTTAATGAATTGTCGCAGCAAACAGGTTTTCATGCCTTAGAATTTCCAACCAGTAGGTTGTCTCTCGGACCACTCGCCATGCATTGTCTCACTTTCCAGCAAGGTGGAGACAAAGCCAAATACTTTAAATTATTCAATATGTGGACGGCTCATTTAAAATTTCATAATGTAGTTTCTCCGAGTTGGAACCAACAGATTTATGGCATGAAGTAGTTTACTGTTTGTAAAAAGTTACAGAGGCTCAAAGAAGTTTTGAAGCAACTCAATAGAAATCACTTTACTCACATTTTTGCTTGAGCTAAGAAAGTTAGAAATGATCTCAAGGCTACTCAAATGAAACTACATGATCAACCGACGAATATTGAGTTGAGAAGCACAGTTGTACTTCTACGAAAACAAGCTGTGGGTATTTGTGCGCAGAAAGAAGCTTTTACTACCAACATGACAAATGTGCATATTTGAACAAAAGTGATAAATGTACGAATTTCTTCCACTCTTTGGTTAAAATAAATACGAAGAGGAATCTCATTGCATTTGTAATCAAGGAGGATGGGGCTCCTATGAATTCCCAAATGGAGGTGGCGACTGAATTCCTAGACTACTATCATAACCTGCTTGGGACAAATAGTTCATGTGCTCCCATCGATCGAAATATTTTTTTTATAAAGGGCCATTACTTTCTTTGGAACATACATAATCCTTTGTTAAGGATATTTCTATATAGAGATTAAGGATGCTTTGTTTAACAATGGAGATGATAAATCCCTAGGACCAAATAGATACACTTCATGCTTCTTTAAGAAAGTTAGAGAGATGGTCAAGAGTGATTTTGTTGATGCTATTACTGAATTTTTTAGTTCCGTCTCACTCTTTAAACAAATTAATAGCATTGTCATAGCCTTGATTCTGAAAGGCAGCCACTCGTCCACATTTGGTGATTTTAGGCCTATTTCATGCTGCAATGTGGTTTATAACTCGATTACTAAAATCTTATCCATCAAATTAGAGCCTATTCTTCGTTCTATCATTGATCAATCTCAGGTAGCCTTTGTAGAGGAGAGGAGCTTGATTGAAAATTTCCACCTTGCACATGAACTATTGAGGCAATACCTATGAAGAAGTATCACCTAGATGCCTCCTTAAAATCAATCTTCAAAAGGCATATGATTTCACCAATTGGAATTTTTGAAATCTGTTTGGGAAGGACTGGGATTTTTGGACAGATTTATTCTATGGGTGATGGTATGCATCCCAATTCCCTTATTCTCAATTGCAATTAATGGCAGCACGCATAATCTTCATAGATAAAAGGGACCTACGCCAAGGTGATCCCTTATCATCGTTCTTATTCATGATTTGTCTTTAATATTTTTCAAGAGCTTTGAAAGTGGCTACGAACAACATTGGATTTAATTATCATCTGATGTGTGGGCTCTTGAAAATCACACATCTGACTTTTTGTGGATGATTCGAAGTTGTTTGCCAGAGCTAACATTATTTCGGTGCACGTAATGATTCATTGTTTGTCCAAGTTTGGTGATTGCTCGGGACTTAGGATGAATGCAAATAAATCCAACATATTTACTGCTGGAATTCAGGGCCAAGACTTAGATGAAATTCAAGAGTTAGTGAACATGCCGATGGGGTCCATGCCATTCACATATTTGGGGATTCCATTAGTTGCAGAAAAATTGAAAGTCAGGCACTATGATCATTTTTTGGATAAAATCGCTGCATATATACATGACTGGACAAACAATTCATTATCTTATGTCGGTAGGGCTGAATTGGTGAGATCGGTCTTGTAAGGAGTTGAATATATTTTCGATTCCAGCTATAGTCACTTTGAGGATTATACGACTTGTAGGAATTTCCTTCTGGATTCCAGAAAATCGCTAGTTGCATGGTCTGATATTTGTCTCCCCATAAGCGAGGAATGATTGAGATTTCGAGACGTAAAGTGTTGGGATAATAAACTACTAGCCAAGTCATTATGGAACATACATGCCAAGAAAGACACACTTTTGGTGCAGTGGGTCAATCACATGTATCTGAGAGGGGCATTAATATGTGAATGGTCATTCAAGAAAGATGACTCACCATTACTCAAAAAGATACTGTCCATTGCGAAGTGCTTTAAGGATACCAAAGGATCAACTCAGACTGCCAGCCAAAAACTTTTAGATTGAATCCATGGGGATAACATAAGCGTTGCTAAAGCTTATGATTATTTCCGACCAAAGGGGACACCATCTAGGCAAAGGTTGTTTGGAGTTCATGCATCACTCCTAAACATTCCTTTACCCTTTGGCTTAGTGCAAAAACTAATCTCTTTACCAAAGATTGACTACAACACATCAAGATTGACAATAGGTGCGTGTTTTGTCAAGTTGCAACTGAATTAGTCCGCACCTTTTCTTTCGATGTGGCATGTGCATGGAAATTTGGAGGTAGATTTGAGATTGGTTCGGAATTAGTAGAACCGTGTCCAAGATATATAGTGCTTTGAAATGGATCAAGGAGGGACATGAGACATCTTGGAAAGCAAGGCCAGGAAAATTGTGTTGGCAAGCACTATTTATCATATCTTGACAGCTAGGAACAAACTGATCTTTGAAGATCTACAATCGTATTTCGAAAGCATTGTCAGACGGATCAAATCACATATATACAAAGTTATATTTTCATTGTATCCTTATATTTTTTATCATTATATATTTAGCAGTGAGTGTTTAGATTGATATCGTTGCTACATCTTTGTAACTTGTAAGCCTGGGTATGCCCAACTTTTGATCCATAATAATAAGTTATGAATTTATCAATAAATTTTTCAATCTTCAATTTTTTTTAGTCAGAAAAACAAAAGATAAAGTGGGGCCATTTGCCACATTAAAAATGAATAGAATGGGATGACGGAGTCATCTAGCCCAGTTGTTAAGAAATGTCAACGTGAAGACAATGATATCCAAATGTTCTGGACTCTTCACTAAAACCCTCTTCGTCTCCAATTTACCCACTTACCCACAGTTCTCCCTCTCTCGGATTCTCTGGACTCGTCTTCTTCAGGTTCGTGCAATGGCTTCTGAATCTGCGGCCTCCTCTTCAACATTCAAGAAAATCCAGATTCAGAGAGATGACACAGTAAGAATATTGTTTGTGTTACTGACTTCAAATGCACAAGTTCGCCCCATTTTTTTTTTCTTTTTCTTCATGTTTCCTTAGTTGGGTGGATAGAGATGGTATTTTATATGTAAATGACTATAAAGTTGTACTTTTTGATGGAAATGAAAAAGGAAAGATTTTGCTTTTTAACTTGTACTTTGAATTTTACTCAATTACTAGAAATCATGCATTTGAGATTATGAATTTTCTTTCGTGTCTTTTCTAATTTATCATTTGTCTGGTTAAAATATTAAGCAGACTTTTGATGCATATGTGATTGGGAAAGAAGATGCTCCTGGGATTGTTGTGCTTCAGGAATGGTGGGGTGTTGATTTTGAGATCAAGAACCACGCGCAGAAAGTCTCTCAGTTTGAACCTGGCTATAAAGCGCTGATCCCAGAGTAAGATATTGCATATGAACGATCAAGCAAATTTGACTATATTTTTGCAAATATTGAAACATGTAGCTATCATATGAGAATTGATGATTTTAAATTTTCTGATGTTTTCTTGTATATTGTAGTTTGTATCGTGGAAAGGTTGGCTTGGATGTTGCAGAAGCACAACATTTGATGGATGGTCTTGATTGGCAAGGTGCGGTGAAGGATATTCAAGCCTCAGTCAACTGGCTCAAGGCAAATGGTTCTCAGAAGGTTTGTAATTCCTTTTATCCAAAATTTGGAAGTTTCTCTTATTCATGACTGAACAAACTTGAGGGAAATTAAAACTAGAAAGATAGTAATTGAATGGTTTAAGGAAGAAACACTCCCTCTATGTGCATGTCTGACTTGCTCAAAGAATTATTCACATACAGTTTAAAGAATTGCAAGTTAGACTTAGATTTTGGAAACTTGTTTCGATTCTGATATACTTGTTCTAGAAAATTTCTGCCATTCTTGTTTATATATTGATCAGATGAAGTGGAAAAAGTTAAAACCAAAGGCTTAGATACTTTTTGCTGAATTATAGTTTTTGGAAATTTTGATGAACAAATACTTTTTACTAAGCAAGTTTTCCAATTTTCGGAACTTTGCCAAGCAGGAGAAATTTTTGTTCCACAAAGATAATTTAGAAGAGCGGGTTTGTGAATTTGGAAGATTATGTTCTAAATTGTGAGTATGAAAAATTTAATGCTTATAATTTGAAGTTCCACGGGATAGGCGAATTGCTTGAGTGGTCTAAAATAAAATTAATAGAAAACAAACTTTGATTGAGTTAGGAAAGTTAATGAATTTGTAGAATCTAACTTGGAAAGGGGAAGATATGACAGTGATGAAGAAGATTGCTCTTATTTCTTAATAGGTTGATATACAAGAATACTCTCTTTCGTTGTGTGTACACCCACACCGACACAGAACCTTTACAGAATAATTTTTCTTTAACTTAAATCAATATTTATAAAGTAAAACGATAATGATTTTCAATTGTTTATAAAAATATTAAGTTCAATTACAGTTTTAAATTGTGTTGCATATGCACTTCTCAAATTGGGGCCATAACTTGGTCAAAGAAAGATATTTGTAAAACATCTGAATCAGTTAAAAGATTGATGGATAGTGTTTCCGTACTGTGCATTTCAAAAATAGAAATGTTATAACCTTGGGATGTCCCGACTGCAATCTGAATGTATAAAAATGTTTGTTTTCTACATCGGAATCCCTGTTCTAAAAACGTTTTATGGTTTTATGAGTCTAAAATGAATTTAAACTTGTAATACCCTTTATCGAGAACTTGGATTGAGACCTTCGAATCAGACACTTAGGTTTCAACAATCTATTAAAGCATTGAAAAATAATATCTATGGGAAATAATTTTTAGATGCTTTAGTCTAGATATTTAAAGTATTTTCATGGCTTCTAACTGCAAAATTTTTAATGGTTTTGATTTTCATTCTTCTTGTTGCATGACTTAAATGTTGTCCTGCTTAAATATAATGCTTCTGCATTAATAGAGCTTTGGACATCTGACTCCTAGAATGGACATTTGAAATAGTACAAATTGTGAATTAATGTATCTCAACATTTTTGCATCAACTAGTTTTTGGACATCTCAAGTTCTTATCGAACACTTGTACCTTAATGATTATCTTGAACATGTGTTAGGATGCTTTTTCTCCAAGCTTTAGAACATTCTTCTTTTATTTAGCCATTTAAACTCTTAGTTTTAGAATTTTCAATCTGTTTCCTTTATGCTGTATGAATGTGGATGTCAAAGCGAGCTCATATATTCTCAGTATAACAAGTTACAGTTTGTCTTTATCTTTCTCCATCATATTGCTCATTTTGCTCCGGATTTGACATCTTTGAAAAGCCATTGGGAAAAAAAGATTATGAAATATCCACTTTACATAATATACAGATAATGCACAGAAACTCTTAGACAACATATAATAGGCTATCAGACGAGATATAAGTCAGTGGGGCGTGATGCGTTAAGAACTATACTGGAAGGGATAATCTCTGAGATGTAGATTGGCCAAGTATTCAACAAGAAACAAGAGATTGATATAGATTTCTAAAAGTGAATGTGGATTACTAGTGATAATTAGTGATTACCGTTGATGGTGACAGTTTAAGTTTATTGTAACTCTTTACCTTTAAAATAGCAAAAGACTTGAGAAATATGTAACAAGTATTTGTACTCTAGAGCTCTTCTACGAAATTCAGATGAATGCCAAAGTGTTATCAAAGATTCAAAATATTATAATAAAGAGTTTTTGATGAGATATATCAGGCTGCGAGATCCATTAAAACTAAACTGTTACTAAAACTGATTTTTTGTATAAAAATATCAGGACATGAGCGCTTTTCTATACAACATTATAGGAAATGATCCCCAATTTTATATGCTTAGTCTAAGCTAAGTAGGCATCAGTATATTTTCCCAAAGTACATGGGTATCGCCGTAACTCATGTTCTGGTCCAGTGTGGTCTGTTTCACGCGAAGCAACTGAGAATAACATAATGCAGTAGCTTTATACTCACCTTCTGCTTTAAGAACTGCGCTATTCTGCTTTCTTAAGTATCAAGATACAAAGCAGTATCCTAGAAATTGACAAGTTCTTGAAGTACTTTTTCTGTCATCACTTGATCTTGCAAAATGTGAATCACTACGGCCAAATAAATTTGTATAAGTAGATTTTGGATTAAAATAACCATGGTTCAAAGTTATAAGCATCTTAGGGGTTCTCGTCACATTAGGTAATTGAGATTTCTTTGGACATCTCTGAAATCTTGGGTAGAGGTATACTCCATAGAGTACAATGTCTTTTTTACTCGTGAAGTGGATTTCCTATCATGCCTTTATATCCTGTTACTTCTATAGTTTTACCATTTCTATCTTTGTCAAAGTTGGTGGTAGAATTCATTGGTGTGTTTGTTGCTCTTCCAAGCTCTATTCTAAATCTGTTGACGATTCTTTAGTGTTTTGTGACTAATTGGTGAAAATGCCACGAACATTGCTTAATTTGTAGTATAGTGAAGACATTAAGCTCTCCCATCGTAGTTATCTCTGTTTTACTCTTTGCTAAGTCAGAAAAATCCCTGCACATGTTTCATTAATGGCTTCAAAATCACCATACTTATGCACTTGAAATAATGTCAGTATGATGATGTTTAATGAGAAAACTGGAGTGAATTTTGCCTCTCACAAAGCCATTGCTCATGGAGAATTTGGTGAGCATTTTATTTCATGATTTGTCACATGCTTCTGAGTTCAGCCATTTAACAAATTCATCTCAAGTTTCAGGTATCAAGTCTTATAGTTCCTGTAAAGGCAAAACTCTAAGCTTTTCTATACGCCTCTCGACGCTTGTACCATATTTTGTAAACTACAGCCAACACAGATTAAATGTCTTAACTTTTTCTGAAATTTTCATCATTTGACTCTGAGACATTAGTTTGTCTTTTATCTTAATTATATAGTAATATAAATTTAACAACATAATCGAGCACTAAGGTATTAAAGCAACTTCATTAGCATTCAGTCAACTGGTTTAATGATTATTAATATGTCTTTATCGGTTGATTGTTTCTTTTTTCATTTACTTATGGATCTTCTCAACTTGCTCCAATTTTTTGGGTGATAGGTTGGTGTAACTGGTTACTGCATGGGTGGTGCTCTTGCTATTGCAAGTTCTGTGTTGGTCCCTGGGGTTGATGCTGTGGTAGCCTTCTATGGTGTGCCTTCGCCAGAGCTTGCCGACCCTATCTATGCTAAGGCACCAGTGCAAGCACATTTTGGCGAACTTGACAATATTGCTGGATTTTCTGATGTGAAGGTATGGTCTGGAGATTCCTGTGATACTTTTATCCTTTTACTTAACCTCCATTTTTCTACATATGCATGTTCAATGTTTGTGGACAGTCTTTGTTTTTTTAACAATGCCAAAAACAAATTAGAATTGTACTAATACGGAATCCATAGAATTGATGAATATGGAATGCTTTTGTTATTTAAATAGGTTTCAAGAACCAGATTTTCCCTTGTGGAACCAATTAAGAATTCTCAAAATTGAGTGTGAACAATGTTTCTCGCCATCTTGCTAGCTAGAGAAGTAACACAAATAATTGAAAATAAACGTGCAAGTTTCTGCTGACTCATCAAAATAGGTGTGTGTCTCTCGGATATACAAAGAACTCTGGGATCACTAACATGATTAGTATATTCTGGCTATCAAATAGAAAAAAGTTCAATAGAGAAGTCAGTATTTTAGTCTCATATCGTCTAATGACATTTGCATAGGAATGGGCACACACTAAACCTAGTCTCATGGATTTTACCACTTGATGGGTATTTAGTAGTAGGCACTTACTCACGTGAAAGTATAAGTTGTGGCAATAAATCTCATCATCTGCTAGTCATGGATGTTATAAGAAATGGTGGGTGAATGCTGTACAAGTTTGCCCTGCTTGTCTCTCCCAAAATCCAAGTGGGTGCATTTACTTTTGGTAATATTGCCAAAGGAGTGACTTAATTGTCATTTTGGTAAATAAGAACTAATTACCAAATTGTCTTCTGGTCTGCGGAAGGCAGGAGCCTGAAAATCTTGAAGACTTATAGATCTATTAAGAATTCTGTGGGAGCTGGTCAACATAAACTGAGCAGGTATTGTAGCTAAACCTTCTGAAATTTTCTATCTGCTTGTCCTGCATATGATCTATAAAAGCTGAGGGAGGTTAGAGTAGGTAAGTTCGTGAATGGATGGGATGGGAAATTTTCCTTTTTAAGTCATTTAAGGTTGGTAGAAGACAAGCTGCTGATTTTCCTTGGCTATGGGCAACAAATGAATTCTATTGCAGCTTTTTCTGTGGCTGCTGCTCAAGACGCAACTTTTAACTTCTAATAATGATCAGTGATATAGGAAGATATTCAAGCTGTTGTTTTGTGTGTAATGATGCAAGTAAACATGTTAGTATTTTATCTCACATTATAAATTTAGTTATGCGGTTAGATATAACCATTTTGCTGGAATCTATTACACTATGAGAAGGATTCTAGAATCTTTACTGGTTTGTTGGAACATAAAGGAGTTGTAAAGCCAAAAGTGGGTGTGGAAGCTGTTGCTGCTGTCTTATGTGGGTGGTTTGTAGGGACTGGAATATGAGAACCCTTCAAACGATGAAATAGTGAGTTCCTTTTTGATTCTTCTTATGAATTTCGAACTTATAGAATGTTATCTGTAGAATGATAGATGGCCTTTTTTATGAACGAACTTACATAGATCCTTGTTATTGGTTTTGTATATTGATGATATAGAGGGATATCCTTTCTCCTTGGTTTTAAGCTTAAAGCTTGAATGAAATGGTTCCTATGCCATAAATTGTTTAAATAGTAGCCTGCATCTTTCGTACTTTAACTATCTGTTTGCAGATTCCCAAGCTTCAAAATGTTCCATGTTTCCTAAAATTTTTATTACTAGTTTGTCCATTGTCAAAAGTAAAAGCATCAACCGTAACCTATATAATCTGTACCATGGATGACTCCTCCTTGTAACTATCCACTGAGAGATCCTTTTGCAAGTACTACTATAATTCAACAATTGTTTTCATGTAAGATATAATATGATTTTGATAGTGTTATAATCTGTTGATATGACATCGATATTTATATCAATCTTTCTTTTGAGTCAAGTATTGTTGTTATTTTTATATTACCTTAGTTTGGTTCTGGGGGTGGTCGTCAGTATGAGCATAGGTTAATTTACGTGATTTGGCATTCAAAGCATTCTAAACTAATTGCAGTTTTTTAGATCCATATCCATCCTTTTTACTTCTAAAATGAACTCTGTTTCATTTTTAGATGTGGTGGTCTGTTGCAGTACCTTTTGAATGTTCACTATCTGGTTATGCATATGGAAGTCCAATCTAACTCCAGCCTCTCTTCCATTTACTCCAATTAGATGAAAACAACTTTGGAATCCATGTATGCTTAGGGAAATGATTCATTGGAGATTGTAAAGCTTGTACATATTCAATACCAAAAGTGTAATTAATTAAACATCCTTGAATGAAAGTTGAGCAGATAATGTTCATTGTGGCAAGAATCTTCTAACCATGCATAATAACTTTCACATGGTGAAAAGAAGACGTTATTTCATTTCATCTTATTTAATTGTGTATATTTGCAACTGGAAGCATGCAATTGAATGTTGTTACATACTATCTGGTGAAACATGCACTAGTTTAAATATGGCGATAAGAGAAAGCTGGCACATTTTCTTCTTTGGGATGCATTTTGTGCATTTGTACTGTGGGAAGCATGCTAATGAATGTGATTTTAGCATGTCGAGCCTACTTATTTGTCCATAGGATTCACAAGGAACTCAGGATGCAGTTTTTAATGCGTTCATGATTCACTGGATTGCTAGTGGCTACATTGTATATTGATTGCTATGAATTTTCATATTCAGACTGGGAAAGCCTTGGAGGTGAAGCTGAAGGCATCAGGAGTTCCACATGAAGTGCATATTTATCCAGGAGTTGCACATGCCTTTATGAACAAGTCCCCGGAAGGGGTGCAGAGAAGAAAAAATATGGGACTGACTGAAGAAGATGATGTTGCAGTTGAGTTAGCATGGACTCGCTTCCGTAATTGGATGAGTCGCTTCTTGTCTCCCTGAACCCTCCAGCTACTCTTGTTATTTCTCAGCACCCGTGTTTTTACGTTGATACCTAATGCATCGAATGTATCGACATAATCTGTGTTGTGTCCTTGCGAGTATTAAAAGGTTTTGTGTTACTTGTTCTGATCATGGATGTGAACACATGCTTACCAGCTTCAGCGTAGATATCTTTATGTTTATGACGGTAACTTGCTTAAGAGGCTTTCTATGGCTTCTCAAAGGTTTCTGCTATAGATCATCTAATTTGTAATCACTTGATGATCTAGAGGTTCCATTTAAGTGAAACTTGTATTTAAATAATATAAACACCAGTTGCAGTTTTTGCGACGATATGTAATCCAGTCATCAACTCAGTGAATTGAATCGGATATAAGGGCAGCTGAGATTTCACAAAAGTAATTTGAATTTATTTCTCATGAACCATAATCGCTTATTGCTGGCTTACAATTTAGTAGCTATCTTATCAACAAAAAAATCATTTGACAGAGCCGCTTGCTTGCAGCCGGCACTGCATTTGCAGCCACACTTCTCTACTAAAACGGAGAAGCATTGCATAGCAAGATATGCTCTCTTTTTCTCTTTGTTATGTATGTCATATAATTTGTGTACTCGTGAATGAAACTTGAGTTGGGCAGAAATGCATGTAGCGTCTCAGAAAGCAGCTTTCCACAGGGCATCCTCACCTTCCCCACACCGTCGATGTACCCCCTTTATTCTATCGACTGATCTGCATATACCACTGCAGCTCCAGTCGAACGAAGCAACACAGATGTTTCCAGCTTGTGCCTTCCACTCACAATCTGCAATACAAGCAAAAGAAAAAACAATTACATTGATACCCGTTTCTATGGGTACAAAGTGATATGACACTTGGTCATTATGGGCGTGTTCGGTAGAGATTAAAATTGAAAAACTAATCATTATTGTTGACTTTTATTAGACGAGTGGGATCAATAACGGCTATATTTTCAATTTTAATTGAATTAAAATTCCTACCAAACAGGCCCTATATTTGTTATTCTTTCCTTTTTCCAGCCATGTTTGGCCTTTCTTAGCTTTCATTGAGGCCAAAATCTGTGATTTTAGAGTCATTTTATGCCACATCTACAGTAGTCGATTTCAGGAAGATGACTGCTATGTTTCTGTCACACAAAAAGTGACATTTTCTCTTTGTTTAAGTTGCTTTATTAATCATCAATGCAGGCTCGCTACAATATAGACTTCTAAACTGGGAGCAAAGAGGAACAGCACCTCCATTTTACCATTTTAAAATGTAGTGAATGTGGAACATGCAGGTAAAGATAAGCAGTTAATTAATGAGTAATGCTATTTGTACATCATTGTGCACATAATGGTGTGCAAATAGATGGACATGAAAGAGATATAAACCATATGTAGTCATCATGAATAATGGATCAGTATGCCCGTCCATTAATTGCATGCGCTTGTTAAGGCCAGGATTCCGAAATACATCTCAATCAAGATTTTTACGTGGTTCCCCATTTTAGGATTTCTTAATGATTGAGTTACTCGACAATTTTTAATTGCTAGTCGAAATATTTCCTAGTATGGATCAATCAAGTTATTCATCTTTTAGGACTCTTTCTAGTCTTCTATAAACAAAACCATATCAATATTTTTAGACATCTTCAAACAGAATACTAAAATTACATATTTTCTACCGTTAGATTAACTAAGAGTAAACTTTAGATTATTTGCAGTTTTTATAACTCCCATTCAATTTCATATTTTTATGGATAACAATGCAAGATATGAAATTAGCATAGAAAGATGGTTACCAGGTGGGGTTCCACAACACAGTCTTCGATCATCAATATGCTGCACATCAAGTCCAATGAACCATGATCCCAGAGAGACATCCTCATTAGCATACTTGTGCAAAACATGTCTGTAAGAATTCAGAAAATCACGGTCACAAAAGCAGTTACAGTATGTATTGGTTAAATACCCTTAATATCAGGCGAGAATTGAAACATCACTTGTTTACTGAAATGTAGGAAGCCAATTCTTTTGAAATTGCATATAATTGTCCAGTAGCATGTCGGAAATACTTGTTTCCATTCTCTCCAAATTTCCAATATTCAGGTTCATGATATCTTACTCCCCTGTTCCATGTAATTCAAGAAATGTAAGTGACTGTAGCTAGATTGGAACATTTAGGCTGCGTAAAAAATGTTGGAGATGTTTTGCGTACTTCTGAGCAAGGACAGGACCAGATTTCATGCACCCAATGTAGACCCTTGGCTTTTTCCTGTGTCTTATCAATGTTTCCCCAAGTGTTGCTGCAAAAGAAAATAAAAAATGAGAACTACAAAAGTTGAAAATATTCTCGAGTTATGATATGTCAAATGTATACAATTATATAAAAGGCAATCCGAAAACCTGAAAAGAGATAACCCCATTCGGTCCTGTTAGTCATCAATTCTCAATAAAATACGGACACTAAACGAATTCTCAAAGAAAGTTTCAACTACGTAATAAATTGATGTGGATTGGATTTAAACAATGCATAGTGTATTATAGAGAAAGCTTTAGTTACCTATATTTACATGAACATCATCATCGACTTTAACATAGTACTCTGCATCCCATAAGGCAACAGCAGTAGCAAAATATGTCTTTGTCTTGGCAGACAACTCAAGGTAGCCCTCAACATGGTCCTGATATATGGAATTAATACAACTGTATCAGATTTTCCGTAAAGGCAATAACATCAGCATAAACTAACAGTGTGATGCAGTGAAATAGGAAATTTCCAGTAGAAGAATGAGAGATTAGGTATTACCAGCCGCAAGATGTCCCCATGCTTTTTGTCTTCAGCGGCAATAGCTCTATCTAGAATACCCCCTAATGTGGCACTGAGTAAGAGAAAATCGTATTAAATAATTACCACGAGCCATATAGATGATAAAACAAATAACATAAACTCCTTTACTTGCTGGGAAATGAAAATACATGTATACAAGACAAGTTTTAGTCAACAACAAATGGACACATTCAATAATCATTTGTTTAGTGTCCAAGAAATAGCTCGAATCAATATAGATTATAAAGATAAGCAGCAAACAGCTTTGCAAAAAACAATCAACGAAATTGGGTTGCGTTAGTCGAAATCATGATGCATTGTCGGGAAAGTTCAGTTTAACTAACATTTGTTTATATATTATTCTTCCCTCAGACATTAACCCACCAATATGTTTATTTGAGAAAAGGAGACTGGTTAAGAAAATTAGATCAAGCTGCCATACTGTGACCAGAATTCTTATTAACTTCCAGAATAACTTCTCCGTCACCTTGCATTTCAAAAGGTCACCCATTCTATTCTCGAAAACATGCATCCTAGAATAACTGACTCCGACCCAGAATTTTTATAATAACCAACTTTTGTTGCCCATTTTGAATTAAAAAAATTCAAAACTTGGATGATTTCTTCCATTTCGTATTTTGTCCTTTTGGGTGGGTGTGCAAGGAAAGTAAGGGAAAACTGGTATAACTTTCTGAAATATAGGAGGTCCAAAAGGTGAACTATAACAATAACACGAGGACATCAGGCATCAACTGAAGGACGACATTCCACTATCTTCCCTCTGCAAGTTTTTCTCATATGACAATTACACGCCAAAATCAATTTGAGTGTAAGACATGGACAAACTATTTGAGCGAGTACCAGACCAATATTTCATTAAAGGATAGTTAATAACACTCCAATTGACATAGACAAAACACTGGTATGCGAGAAGAGAGTGTACTCATTATCATAGGCATTAAAATAGATGCAAATCCCCACCTATGACCAATGACAAAGCGAACAATGATCCCTTTCTCTTCCTCCAACTTCCGAAGTTTTTCTCCTGTTGTACATTTTTCAAATAATTATAATCAGATATTGGTCCACAAGAAGAAACTTGACTACAATAGAATTACTTATGAGCTAGAACTAGGTGGAAGGATAAGCAAACAGTTTACATACCTTGTGGCATCCATGTAGAACGAACAGAATCTCTTCTTTTTCGGCTGCTAAATGCAGTATTTATTCCAATAACCATAAGATACTTCCGTTTCCTAAAAGAATCACCGTTCTCAGCAGTTTCTGATACAGGAGACCCAGCAAGAATCGACTCCTGTGCTGCCTTTGCCGCAGCTAACTCCATCTCCAAATTGGAAATGGTTTTGTCCAATGTCCTATATCAAATGAAATGATCATAATAGAATTTCAGGGATATCTACTTCATAGGAAATACGCCAGTAAGTAAACCATGAACTCACTTTATAGCTTGATGAGTCTTGGAAACTTCCCCAAAGATTTCCCTAGGTACACTCTTCACATCTTTCTGCTGCAACTGAATGGGGACAAAAGATATTACTATATTTGGACCGACAATAGAAAATGAATTTACAAGAAGAGAGCGAGAGAGTAATGTGTTCATGCTGCAGTTCAGCATCCAGGCATTACTCCAAAAGTTTAGGATAGGAGAAAAATACTCACAAATTTCAAATCACAGCCTTCTGATATTAATTTCAGTGTTTGAGCTTCTGCCGCAGTTGTTCTTGTGATACCTTTTGATTCCCGAACAGTCCACATTCTGTTGTCAATTATTCTCATTAATTTGAGCCACTATAACCAAGAGCATAACAATCTCAACAAATATGAGACAAGCTGTCCTTCTAGATTGGAGGTGAATAGAAAAGGACAAGAAACTGTATACCTAAACATAGATTGCTAGAAAATCCATGGCTAGGTACAGAATACAAAACAAATTTTGCAGGTCAGACATTTCTCCATAATCCAAATCATTACAAGGAAAAACTGGAATTTTATAGGCATGTAAACGTCTTACACTGGCAGCTACCAGTGACATATACTAAGTAATGGACAGAATTTCCTTAAACTGTTCTAGGCATTAGGATACAAACAAAAGACTGACAAAATTAAACGGAGGAAAAAATGAAAAAGAGGAATTGCAGGACCTTTCTTAAATATGCGAATGATGTATTTCACCAGAAAATTATGGTCATATTTTAGCTTAGTGAAAAATAAGGACAAGCAAGTTATGAATGAAAAAATCAATATCCTTAACCACGACAATGAATCGAAATCAATAGTCGATTCATCATCAACTCAACAAATTTAAATAGCAGAGAAATAAGATAGAACTTATAAGAGATACAGGAGAATCAGAGAGAGATACCGATTTGTGAGGAACAGTCCGACACAGAAGCTAGCAAGGCAAAGAAACAGAGTCCATTCTTTAGATGTGGTACTCCTCGAAACCTGCTCTCCTCCTCTGTTCTTCATAGACAATTTGCTACTACTAATTCTTTCGTCTCTTGATCAACTCTAATTTCTTAAAGAAAACCCATATGCAAAATGAAGAAAATCAACCAAATCAATAACAACCACCCAGACAACGCAATTCCCAGAATTTGAATCTATTTGGAACATGCTCTGTCAAAAGATCATTAAGGGAAACTAGAATGAAAGTTTGAGTGCCAAAAGAAGTTCCTTGTGCAGTTGTGTGCCTTTGTTAGTTGTTCTTTCCTTTATTCTCTCTCTGTAGAGGAGCACACTTTGCAGGGAAGGGACTTGGAACAGAAGTGAGGGAAGACTGACTAACTGCCCCAGTTTTAATACCAAATTTACCAAACGGTCCCTGTCAACAGACTTGGGACTCCCTCCTCTCCCGCGTTCTCATAAATGAGAATTATGGCGTAATGTACGGATGAAATTGACCCATTGAGTCAAAATTATTTTAACAAAATACTCTCGCATCAACATTGACATCTCATTTGTTTTAAAAAACTATGGACGAGAAAGTGTGTATTGCCATGGTACAATATAAATAATGACGTAAAAGATGATATATACGTAACATGATTATCATTTTAAATGGTTTGATTTGAGAATATATTTAAAATTATTTAAATTCAATCGCAATCATCTCTAATAGAGTATTGACTATAGAAAATTCATTGAAATTTTTAGTGAAATTTTTAATTACTTGAGTTTTATTTGATTTGATTTAGTTATTGAATATCAATTTAATTTTAAGCCTCTACTTGGTAGGGATTAAAATTAAAATTTAATTAAGTTAAAGTCAACAAAAGATTTTAACCATGTATTTCATGGAATTCACAACTTTTTAACCACACATTTCATCAATTTTTATCAAAATCTATTGAAATTTTGATTTTAATTCTTATCAAACATGGGCTAAATTTCCCTACACTGGCAATGCGTCACCATTCCGAAATAGATTAAACCCCCCCCCCCCTCTTTTAAACTCGCTTTTAATCGAATTCTTCCATAAAATAATTTTACATATAAACCTAAAAAATTTTCTACTTTTTAAGGAGATGTTTGGTTCCCATTTTTTCCTTAAATGCATTTTTCTATCTTCTTTTGAACTACACATACTTCATTAAAATAAATCCAAAAAAATTTGTTACAAATATTATAGTTACCAGTTCTTGAGATGTGTAACTCTGCCTAATAAATGTATTAGAATATTTGCTACTCCAACATTAGATTTACCCAATCAGAATCAATTCTATAAAAAAACCATAAATGATAGAAAAATTTACAACATTTGAATAGTGCGTCCTTAGATCTGTTCAATTTACAAACATATCATTAGATCTTAGTGCAGACGGTCAAAAGAAAGAGAATTGGAAATAAATATTAAGTGATTTGACCGTTTTGTTCTCCAGTTGTGAGTCATGTTAAAGTCGCATGCAATTTTAATATCTACGTTAATGGTTTCGATAAGGTCAGGACTCAAATTCACATATCTACATAGTTGGAGGTTTAAAATCACACAACGAGAAAGGTTGAAAAGTTCAAACCTTAATTTCTCCATGTTTAAATCACAGAGTATTTACTATGTTCGCGAAAATATTTTTGAAAACATTTTGGTACGATATTAGTTTTCCCCTATTTTTAGCTCATGTCTAACCTTCACTTCATAAAGAATGAGAGAATGAAAATGTGGAAGGGAGGCAATGTTACCCCGTCACTATAACTTGTCTCGTCTCTTGAATTTTGAATTTGATCACGTCGTGGTTAGTTGATAGATTTTAAAAAGTGTTGATACGTTTAATTGAAATTAGACATTTTTATCGAGGAAGCACATGATAGATTAATGGATCATCCCAATTTTTGGCATTATATAGTTAAGATAGTCTCACTATTAATCACTTATCATCACGATAGTGTATGTAGTAATGAAACTAGAAGCTATAGAATACCTCCATTTAGCTAAATCATTTCTTCTTCTTTTTTTGGTAGTTTTTACCAGTTGAAAATCAACTCAATGTGTACTCATTCTAATGGAATACTTAAATGGTTTCCTTGAGCTAACTTCCTTGCTAGTTTTGTGTGGGATTTAATGTAACTTTTCTCATTGATGAGTGCTTGTTACAAGTGCATCGAGTGTTGCTCGTTCTTGAAAGGTCGACTTTTAAAATGTAAGATATTTTTAATTTAATTAATGAAGTGGGACAATGTATATAGTTATTATTTTTATTTTACTTCCAATCATCTTTTAAGAATAATAAACGAATTCTATTACAACCAACTTTTATTTTTTATTTTTAACATCCATTTTATTGCTTCTCTTATTGAGAAAAATGCGAAGGAAAAATGAGAAAGGTGATTTTTTCTTTTTAACTTGGTTATTTTTTTTTTCTTTTTGAAAAAAGACTGTCCAAAGTTTCCTGGGTATAATTAGGAAAATCTTATACCAATATTTACCATATTTTAATTGCAAAACTTACCAAAGACGGCCAATTCTTATACAAGAATTTTTTTAATTTTTTAATTTTTTTATGTAGGAACCCGCAGCCACTACCCGTAAATGCGAATTGGGTAAACCTCGCTCCATATGCAATAGCCCGCAAAATACACAGGAAAGATAAACCGTACTACGCAAGCCCTCTGCAACGGACTCGATCGAAGAAAGGGATTTGGGAGATGGGGGTAGGAAAGGTACTGGGATTAAGATATCCTCATTTACCACACTGTTTAATTATTTGTTTATCTAAAAATATTGTATTTTATTTTTTAAATACGACTTGAATTGAAAATCATAAAAATAGAATAAATTGAATTAATATTCAAGGCGAGTTTGGAGAATTCAGGACAAGCATCATATTCTTTTTTTTGATCGGAATGTGACACAAGCATCATATTCTTTGATCCCATTCGTCTATGTGAAAGAGTTAAAAAAAAAAAAAATAATAAAAAAATTCGCTCTCTATATAAATCACATTAGGTGCATACTTTTATAAAAAAAAAAAAAAAAAAACAGTACATGTTTTCGAGGGGAAAAATGCTTAATCATCGCTAAAATGTCAAAATATGAAATTTCCCTTGTCAATATTAAAGATAAGGACCACGAAAATCTATGTATCATCCAACTCAATCTTACGTCTTGGGAAATATTTATTGAGTTTGTAGTCTTGTTCAAAATCACTACTCAATACACACCGTGTATGCTATCCAATCTCGTCAACCCCATGAACATAGTCGTTCACATCATTTGCTAAAAAAATAAAATTTATATCGAATAAAGGTGGAAATATTTAGCCAATATTAAGGGTTTAAATACTTGTGTAACTTCACTTACGTGTATGTGGTTTAGCGGCACGTGATCTTCCAACGAGGAGGTTGGATTTATCGTGCGGTTGGAGCACGTGATAGATGCATGGGGAAACTTGGCTAATTATTAATGGCCGGTTTCTTCTT
>CAIGRS010206802.1:0-14839 GCA_903798395.1 Fraxinus floribunda | reverse complement strand
TATTTCTTTTTAAACATAAGCTAAAGTATAATGTTTGTATTTATATATAACTTTACACTACATTAAAAAGCAACGGGACATGCATCAATTTGACAAAAATAATGTTATATAGCATAAGTGGTGCTAAACTATATATTATTACTTTATATGGCACTGACGTCATTGTTACATTTTCTAATAAATAAAAATACTCTCAACTACATTAAACAATGTGATACCGACATAACTGCTAAGAAGATGCTAAGCATCACTTGCGTCAAATAACATTACTCATTTAACCTCGGACTGATTTTGCAAAATTAAAAAATTTTAGTAAAATTTTAACGTATGGTCCATAGCCATGAAATGTGATTTTAATTAATTGTCAGCGATTTATATTTTTATGAACTTGTTAGCTAAACCAAATAGGAGATTATTGTGTATTGAATTGAAAAAGCTACCACGAAAGTAAAATAGACAATGTCTAAAAACTTTCCTCCTCGATGAAACATGTTGGAGATTATTAATGTCTAGTTAACGCGGCAAAAAGAGTAAACAACGTGAAGAAGATTCATCTATACAGATGTTCTTTTATATTGTGAGCCAGCAAAATTTAATCTCTCTTCCCTCTCTTTTTTTTCCTTCTTATTTTCTTAAAGATATATTAGAGATGTAATTTGAATTTATAGACGAAACTCGTTGGGGATGAAACTTGAACATAGCGATTTATCCATTGGACATCAATGCCACACAAATCGAATTGACAGTGGAATGCATCAGAGATGCTCCAAGAACCTGTTCGACAACAAATTTTGCCAGAAATACAATAAATACTCAAGATTTACTACCACATCACAACCTATAAAATTGGTTGCAGTAGCAAAATAAGACTCAATATAGACGCACACCAACCCGGATCACCAGGTGTGCATGGAGGTACAAACTATTCCCTATTGGAGCGACTATTGGCTCTTAACGGACTTGATCTCCTTCAACTAACTACTGAATTTCTAAACTTACATCAGAAGTCCAGTGTTCCACATTGTTTGCTCTCCATACTCTTTGTTCCATTAGTTTGTTTTGTATCCTTATTCGGTTCATTATTGAGACCCCGGCTACGCCCAATACCCAGCTTGGGTAAACCTCGATTCAGACCCTCCAGCAAAACACATGCCTTGCACCATTTCTGCATACATATATCAACGTAGATAAGCAATACATACCGCTCTTACCGAATCAGTAAACTCAAAAAGACAGAGAGAGAGAGAAACAAAGAACATTGATGCTAACGAAAATCACTAGAATCTAATCACAAGTAGTTTAACAATAACTGTTGAACAATAACTGTTGAGGAAACACGTTTAATAGAGAGGCAATGGGAAAAGCAATCCTCACCTGGCTTGAAATGTAACCACATCTTTCACAATTTCCCTGTTCTGGCATTTTTGTAGAAGCAGAGATCCTGAAATCCTCACCTGATTTGATAATGTCGAGTATAGCTCTTGGTCTACAATGTTAACCCACCAAATAAAATTGAGATTACAGGATCACACAAAAAACAATAACTCCATAGAATCACGAGAAGAGATGTGTTTTAACCTCATCCTCTCCAAATCTTTAATGAACTCCCGAGCAAATCCACGGTACGCATTTGGGGAGTATATGCCTGCAATTTCAAAAGCAAATACGAATTCAAGCAGAGGAGCAATTAGAAGTATAAACCATGGCATACAGCACAAAAATCATAACTAAAAGGGGGATATAGGATATAGGACCTGAGCAACACCCCACCCCATCCCCCCCTTCTCCCCACTCTCCCACACCACAGAGAAAAAAAGGTAGTTCCCCAAGAAGGGAAAAAAATAAAGATACACAACAAATCCACGACAGAGCAAAAGATATTGGAAAATAATATGGGTCGAATTTTTATGATGCATATGCTATTGAAAAAACTGAGAAAAGGCCTGACTCAGGTAATTTATCCAGTAAAAGAAAGCATTATAATTCCTCAGCCTCAAAAATACAGTCCTAGGAAGCAAGGAACTCTTATTTGGAAGTTCAAGATAAGTAACCTGCCATTTTCATTAGATTGGATCATATGATGCACCAATGCGGACACATGTGTCGACACACCAACACTCGATTTATAAAAGTACTAACATGACACGTTGATTAAATTCTTTAAAATTATTCATTTATATAGTATAAATTTAATTTATAATTGTTATTAATTTTTCTTGCTGAAATATTTTAAATATGAGTACCTATTTGGTATTTAATAATAATTTTGAGTTAAAAATATATAATATTTTTGATAAAGAAAGAAAAATGACATAGTAGAGTGTCGGTATTCGACAAGTGTCACACGGATACTCTATTTTAGTTGAATTGTCCGTGCAACACAGTTGGATCCTCTTCTCAGTGAGAGAAAATTATGAACAGCAGGTATAGAGGGCAAGAACGTAAAAAGAAAGAAGAAAATAACCAGACAAAAGAGAGACGAGATTTACAGAGAAAACAACTGTAAGTTTGGGTATAACAGCAAGGAACTAGTACTGAAACTTACATTCAGTAGAGAAGTAATCCAGCCTTTTAAAGTATGCATACGTGACAGCACGTTAAGGTCTTGCAATTATTGTTGATAGTTAATGAAAAAAACAAAAATGGATATGTATTAAAATAGCTGTAAGAAATAAAGAAAATATAATGTAAAACCCAGAAAATTCAACAGAAAGGATATATCACAATTTCCTTTTCGTAGGAGTACTTAAATGGCTTGCATCTTGGAATTGGTCCATCTTCCCCAGTGGTTATAGATGTGCATCTACTCAGCCTGATACGTTAAGAATACAATATTATTGTCCGATCAAAAAAGCTGTGGGGTGGGGTGGACAAACAGAGAAGAGGAAGAAGAACGAGGAGAAAAACTATATTCCCATGATCCACCTAACCTCTGTTTGTCACACTATCAAGGCTTCAAATAAGAATGTAGTACCTAGCAATGTCACCTCGTAATATGTTCAAGAGGACCGTTTCAGCAATATCATCCGCATTGTGTCCAGTAACTAGCTTGTCTACTTTCAACAGTGCAGCACCTCGATCAAGGGCCTTAAACACAAAAAAATTACCACTACATGGTGTAATTTACTGGTTCTTAAAGCTTGTTTGGCAAAGGCTTTTCCAACTTAAAAACGATTGTTTTGGAGAATGCGTGGTTAAAAAATAGGGAAAAGTTGTGGATCCCATGGCATAGAATGTGCGGTTGAAAATGATTTTCTAGAAAAATTATATTATTAACAAAAATATATGCCAAACAAGGCTTTAAAAATGAAGACATAAAAGCCAGGGCAACATTCATAAACCAAAATTTCGCCAATATAAATCACAATAATGACCAAAATCAACACGAGATAATGACAAGAAATTGAGATATTTTCCATAACCGAATATAGCCCCAGTTTGGACTCCATTAAAATTTTAATCTCTTTCTTCTTATCAACCACACATTCTTCATAAAATAATATTACATGTAAACTCGAAATTCTTCCTTCTTTTTTAACCATACATTCTCCAAAAAATTACTATTCCAAAATACATTTTTCCCAAAATCTCATTAAAATGGAGCCCAAACAAGGGCTAGTCTCATCACTTGCATTACAAGACATATATGTTACAAAGGCAAAAGTGTAGTGTGTTTGTGAACATGTGAACTTGGGATGCCAGTAAATCGAAGGAAATTGAAAAAAGAAGGTTTATGTTGTTGCTTGAGAATAAAACAAAATTCTAGAATTCAAATATGACATTTGAGCTAGCTTACTTAAAATACGAGTAACTTCTTTACCTGGCGACGAAATACACCACAGAATGTGCAATTATTCTTCAAACCTATCAACTTCACTATCTCATCCATTGTCCATCCATACAATTCTTTATACGAAACAACTTTCAGAGGAAGTCCATACTGAAATGGTGTAACAAGAAGAAGACTCAGAAAACTTGATAAGAAATGCAGAAAAGCTAATAGAAAAGAATAGTGTATCAAGCAAACCCCTACCACAAAAATGAGAAATTAGTATAAAGCTTATGGTAGCAAACAAATGGTTCCAGCTTTAAGGAGGAAATATATGCATTTGTAACATTCGTAACAGAAAAAAGTGCAATAAGGAATGAAAACCCCTTTTACTAGTATTGAACACCAAAGGCATAAAATAGCAATAGTTGAGAAACGTGAAAGTCTAGATTTTACATACTGCAAATTCCATGTTAAGTTCAGGTGGCTGCATATACGAATAACAGACTTTTCCAACCAGCATAAATGTTTTGCTCTGTGCAAATTACTTCCTATACTTAACACTGATTCTCTTAACATTAAATGTGAAAGAACAGTCTCTGTGCAATGCAAGCTGATCATTAATTTTGCACCAAGCTAACAAGTTAATTGCTTGACTTTTACACTAGTGAAATTTTAGTTTGCACGGTTCAAGAGTAAGAGCTCAAGTACATAAAGCAAGAAGAAAAGGAATTCAGTAAGTAAGATACTTCACCTGGATTTCATTTCTTTTAACAGTTTCGAGTGAGTCGTCCCTATAACCAGTGATTCCTTCATCAACAGAAAGGAGGAAGAGATCCAAGCCATAATTATGCCTACGATTCAATTCTGCCAATACATAAGCAAGCACCGTGGAATCTGCACATAGCACGAGAGCCAGTTAAAAAATACTAGTAAAAGGTTTACCCTTATGCACTTCATATGTCATCAATACAAAAATTTCAAAGGAAATTACTTTAAACTAATCCATTTTAATTCATCTCTAACAAGCGTCTAATAAAAATAAATGTTACCATTNAATCTGCACATAGCACGAGAGCCAGTTAAAAAATACTAGTAAAAGGTTTACCCTTATGCACTTCATATGTCATCAATACAAAAATTTCAAAGGAAATTACTTTAAACTAATCCATTTTAATTCATCTCTAACAAGCGTCTAATAAAAATAAATGTTACCATTCCAATTGAAACACAAATCAAATTTTCTAACCTTTTCCTCCAGAAGCTCCGATTGCGATACGCTCCCCGGGCTTGAAAAGTTGGTTCTCTACGATCACGTTGTGTATTTCATCTTCAAACACCGAGTAAAAACACTCCCTACATATCTTTTTCAAAGAGAAAAATAGGATTCTCTTCATCTAAGCCTCAAAAAAATAACAAAAGACAAAAAATATGCATACTTGTTCAAGGGTTTTGGGGCGCTTGAGGGCGGCGCGTCTCTGGTTGCAGATAGAGCATAATTTACCACCCTTAGGCTTCGCCGCCGCCGCCATCTCGACAAACGGTTGCCGGGAAGAGGTGCTACAAGCCTGCAATGCGTCGTTTGAGAGTAGTTTTTTTGGTCAAACACAAACACGTTTGTGCCAAAAACTTTGAAAAAGTAAAAAAATTAAATTTGTTTATTTTACAATTTATTTTTTTCTTTATCCTATCCTACATTATTATAAGAGTGAGATTTATCCTACTGTTCATAAGCCGTTTAGGCCGTTTGGCCACCCACAGGCCGGTTGAGCTGTCCAAGCCGAGTTCAAGCCAATTTGTAATGCATTGTCTTGTCATTTGTCATTACTGTCGTGCATTATTACTTCCAACACTTTTCCTCCATCGTCTTTACCAATTTCACCTCCTCTTTCTTTCTTTCTTCAGGCTTTCCACAGTCGATCTCTTCCCATTATCGTACCTTTTCGTTTCTTTCCGAAAATCTTCAAAATAACCCAAAAGAAATCGCAATATTTATCTTGTTCATCGGCCGGATCTGACCTCCATTACGAAATTTTCCCTCTCCTTTGTTGAATTCTTTCCGTCGTTGCACCGCCCGTTTTGTGCCTTTTACCGTGGGCTCTTCTTTCTGTTTCTTCGGTGTTGTGCGCTGCCATTGCACTGCCTGTGTTGAAGTGTGCAGTTGTTCGAAGATCCGACAAACCCACGAAATTACAAGGATAAGAGCGGCGGCTTTTAGATTGATACTGCTGTTAGTTTCCCCCATTTTTTACATGTGTTCTTATATTCTATTTCTCTTTTGTCGATGTTTTCCTATTTGTATCTTTTGTCGATGTTTTCCTGTTTGTACTACAGCTTGAAGAGGAATTTTTTCATGGTTATTGTGGTGGTTTTGAAGGATTTATTTTCTTCTTTTTTATTCATTTTTTTACTTTTTCTGTATCTTTGTTGCAACTGATTTTTTTATTTACTCTCGTTGTTAGGCTATTATGTTTGGGAAAAAAAAAAGGAGGCTTCGAGAAGTACAAATGGGTAGTATTGAAGTGGATATTAATTTGCAAACACGAAGGAGAAAATCTAAGCGGCTTGCTGAGTTAGAAGGTATTACTTATTATGTTCTTCATTCTAAAATTTATTTTTGTTTCTTGTTAGTAAGTATATTATAGACATGATATAGATTCGTTTTGTGAAGTTTATTTTATTCATTTTTGCAGCTGTTACTGGTGCAACAAATTTAGCTTCAAGTTCTGTGTTTGTTGATGTTGATTCCGAAAATGAAGAGGATAAAACAGGTGATGGGATATATTCTTTGAAAGAAAGCCTTGATGATGCATGTAATATACAAGAGGAACAATTTGTAGCTAATGATAATGAAAACATTGAAAATGATGCTTTTAGTTCAACGTTTAACTTGGATGTTATTCCGACTGAATCTTATGTTCTTGCTAAACCTACTATTTGTAAACATTGTAGCGCGAAAAAGTTCCAAAGAGAAAGTAAGGGGTTTTGTTGTTGTGATGGGAAAGTTAAATTGTGTGCGCATCGTGTGCCAAGTGAATTACATCAATTATTTACTTCAAATGTACCCGAAGCTTTGCATTTCAAAAAAATTGCAAGAAGTTATAACAATCATTTTGCCTTCACATCATTTGGTGTAAATTATGACAAGGATTTATGTAGGATGAATAAAGGTATTTATACATTTCGAGTTCAAGGACAAGTTTACCACTACATAAATCCATTGTTACCGTGTAGTAATAATCCAACGTATTTACAATTATACTTTTATGATACTGACAATGAAGTCCATAATCGATTGAGTATCTCGGATAAATTTTGTGAACAAACTTTACAAACTCTGATAGACATCTTAAAAATTAATCCTTATTCTAGGTTTTTCCGCTCTTTAAGTGTTTTGAACAATTTGTATGATTGTCAAATAAAAATAAAATGCAATCCTGGTTTAGATCAAAGAATTTATAATACACCAACTTCTTCGCAAGTAGCTGCTGTTTGGGTTGATGAAGATCCATCAACAGACAATAGAGATCGAGATATAACTATTTATGGTCATTCTGGTACTTCGCATAGAGTGCACTATTATTTTGGTTGTTATGACCCTCTTCAATACCCGTTGCTTTTTCCTTACGGTGAATCTGGATGGCACGAGGGTATTCCTAGATCGAAGAAAGATATTAATGAAGATTGTTCTGCAGAAGAGAACCTTTTAATTATCAACAATATAAATTGTGCAAGCGAATTAATTGAGAAAGAAAGACAAGGTTAATAATATCTATAATTTTATATTCTGTTTTTACTAAAATTTGAGCTTCATTTTTTTCTTTTTTTGGTAATGAGCTTCATTGTTTTCATGATTAAGCTTCATTGTTGTTTACATTTCTCTGTGGTGTAGTTATGAAGGGGAAGAAAAGAACATCCATATCTTGTCGAGAATATTATTGCTATAAATTACAGGTACGTGACTCTGATAATTCTAATAATTTTATACTGCTTCATGCTGGTAGGCTTTTACAGCAATATATTGTTGATATGTATGTGAAAATTGAAACTGCTAGATTAGATTATTTTCGTAGTAATCAAAAGCAGATAAGAGCAGAATTATATCAAGGAATTGTTGACAGTGTTGAAATAGGTGAAACAAGAGGTTATAAAGTTGGTAGGAGAATTATTTTACCTTCGTCGTTTACAGGAGGTCCTAGGGATAATAGAAAGAGATACATGGATGCAATGGCTCTTGTTCAAAGGTATGGTAAACCAGATGTGTTCTTGACAATTACTTGTAATCCTAATTAGCCTGAAATAAAACAAGAACTAAAATATAATGATGAAAAACAAAATAGACCTGATTTAATTGCTAGGATATTTAGATCTAAATTAGAAGAACTGAAAAACGATTTGTTGAAAAGTTTAGGACCTGTTGCTGCCTATATATACGTTGTTGAATTCCAAAAGAGAGGTCTTCCACATGCTCATTTTTTTATTAATTTTTAATTCAGGATCTAAAGTTACGACTGTTGCTTCGGTAGATAAAATCGTTTGTTGTGAAATTCCAGATAAAAATCAATACCCCCATTTATATTGTGTTGTTGTTAGACATATGATGCATTTGACAATTACTTGTAATCCTAATTGGCCTGAAATAAAACAAGAACTAAAATATAATGATGAAAAACAAAATAGACCTGATTTAATTGCTAGGATATTTAGATCTAAATTAGAAGAACTGAAAAATGATTTGTTGAAAAGACAAGTTTTAGGACCTGTTGCTGCCTATATATACGTTGTTGAATTCCAAAAGAGAGGTCTTCCACATGCTCATTTTTTATTAATTTTTAAATCAGGATCTAAAGTTACGACTGTTGCTTCGGTAGATAAAATCGTTTGTTGTGAAATTCCAGATAAAAATCGATACCCCCATTTATATTGTGCTGTTGTTAGACATATGATGCACGGTTTGTGGAGTATTAAATCCAAAAAATGTATGTATGGAAAGTAACCAAATATGTAGAAATAAATACCCAAGAGAATATATATCATCAACTTCGCTGGGAAACAATTCGTATCCATTATATAAACGTCGTGATGATGGTCAACAAGTTAAAGTAAGAGGACATTTACTAAATAATAAGTGGGTGGTACCTTATAACCCTTACTTAACAGCGAAATATGATTGCCATATTAATGTGGAAATATGCTCAACTATTAAAGCAGTGAAATATTTATATAAATATGTTTACAAAGGACATGATCGGATTAGTTTTTCTGTGAAAGACAATGATACAGATGTGACTATAGATGAAATTTCAAGATATCAAAATGCAAGATGGATTTCTCCACCTGAAGCAATGTGGAGAATTTTTGGATTTGTTTTGTCTGAGATGCACCCATCTGTTGTTTCTTTACATTTGCACTTAGAAAACCATCAACCAATTACTTATAGAGATTCTGAGAATTTACAGTCACTTATTACAAGAGATTATATACAAAGAACAATGTTAACAGAATTCTTCCGAACAAATATTACAGATGAAAAAGCTAAAACTCTTTTGTATAGGGATTTTCCTTCTCATTTTGTATGGGATGCAAATAAAAAAATGTGGACAGTTAGGAAACAAAAAAACGTACTTGGAAGAATAGTTACAGCACTACCGTCTGAAGGTGAACGGTATTATTTACGGCTTTTATTAAATCACATTAAAGGACCAACCTCTTTTGAACATTTGAGAACAGTAAATGGTGTCTTGTCATCTACCTTTAAGGAAGCATCACACTTACATGGCTTATTAAGAGAAGATGATAATTGTGAAATGTGTTTAGCAGAAGCAATTGTTTATCAATTGCCTATTTCATTACGTAGATTATTCGCTACTATATTGACTTTGTGTACTCCTAATAATCCACGTTTGTTGTGGGAAAAATTTAAATATTACATGTTTGAAGATTTTGTAAAGCAGGGCATGTCATCAATTACCGCTGAATTAAAAGCATTACAATGTATTCATTCCATATTAGAACCGTTAAACAGAAATATAAATGACTACAATTTGGTTTCATTTCAAGTTGTCATTGAAGAAAATGACATATTAACAACTATGATTACTGAAGAAATGAGAATGGATAGTAGTGAAAATATTGATTTTGATGCAGACACTTTAAACAAAGAACAACGACATGCTTATGATATTATTTTACACCATGTTATGAATGATAAAAGTGGTGTGTTTTTTGTCGATGGACCTGGTGGAACGGGTAAAACATATTTGTATAAAGCATTGTTAAGAACTGTAAGATCAAGAAATATAATTGCTTTAGCTACAGCTTCTTCTGGAGTTTCTGCTTCATTATTACCTGGTGGTAGAACTGCACATTCGAGATTTAAAATACCTTTAGAAACAGGTGAAAATATTATTTGTTCAATCAGTAAACAGTCTGCATTAGCAGATTTTTTCAGGCTAACTAAACTTGTCATATGGGATGAAGCACCAATGGTGAATCGTTACACTGTCGAAGCTGTAGATAAAATGCTAAGAGATATTAATGAACAAGATATACCCTTTGGTGGAAAAATAGTTGTATTTGGAGGAGATTTCCGTCAAGTTTTACCAATAGTACAAAGGGGAAAAAAGGAAGATATACTAAAAGCAAGTTTAGTTTTTTCATATCTATGGCCTTCATTTATCCATCTACCATTAGTAGAAAATATGAGAGCTCAATTAGATCCAAACTTCTGTAGATATTTACTTGGTATTGGAAATGGTACAGAAAAAAAACACAGTTGTGATATGATCAAACTTCCATCAAATATAACATTAAATTTTGAAGATGAGTTAAAATCTCTAAAATATTTGATTAGCGTTGTTTTTCCAAACTTAGAAAATTACAATAATAATTTAAAAACAATAATTAATAGAGTAATTTTAACACCAACAAATGAATCTGTTGACCTTATAAACAATATTTTACTAAAGCAAATAGCTGGAGAAATATTTACATATTATAGCTTTGATGAAGCCATTGATCAATCTGAACAAAGTATTCAAGAAGATTTCCTTAACACATTAACTCCAAATGGTATTCCACCACATGAACTTGTATTAAAAGAAAATTGTCCTGTTATGTTACTTCGAAATATTAATCCATCTGAAGGACTATGCAATGGAACAAGACTTATTTGTCGAAAATTTGAAAGAAATGTTATAGATGCAGAAATTTCTGTTGGAGAACACTATGGAAAACGAGTTTTTTTACCTAGAATTCCATTTATACCACTTGAAAGTGATAAAACTTCAATCCCTTTCAAGAGAATTCAATTTCCAATACGTCCATGTTTTGCAATGACAATAAACAAAGCACAAGGTCAAACTTTAGACTTTGTTGGTCTTTATCTTCCAGAACCTGTGTTTTCACATGGTCAACTCTATGTTGCTTTATCAAGAGCAAAAACCAGTGTAGCTATTAAAGTTTTAATTAAACCATTTGAAAATAATATTACACATAATACATGTACTAGAAATGTAGTTTACAAAGAAATTCTTACTTTGCTACAGTCTTCGTAACTGTTTCCTTTGCTGTGTGGGCTATAAATGTAGTTTTTTTAAGATAGATTTCGGTTTATAAGAGTACCCTATATACATGTCTTATGCAACCTTTTATATATAACAAAAAACATGAGCACAATCATACACCTTATACTATGTCTGTACTTTTTAGCTAATTTAACTAAGTTTATTTTTGATGATTGACCGTATCTTGGTAGGGGATAAATGCATGGTTCAGTCTGTAGATTGATGCATTCTTATGTGATGTGCTTTACTAAGTCTGGATTAGTGTATTTACATGAAGTAATAAAAAATTATAACACAGCATTTAGTTGAACAACATTCTGTTTTTTTTTTCCTCCTCATAGAACTGCCTTGAAAGAAATTTGTATGCTGCAGGGTTGGGCATTTTCTGAGGTAACAAAAAAGTGGTTATCTTGGCTATAAATGTAGTTGTTTTCAGGATAGATTTAAGTTTACAAGACTAGCCTATATACTTGTCTTGATCACTCTATTTGCTTAGGTATTAATACTGTTTTAAATGATGTATGTAAGAAAGATTGCTACAATCTGTATGATGCAATAAATTATTTAGGAATATTTAATGTTGAACTCAGCTCTCATGATTTGCTACAAACATCTTCCCATTTGATTCCCATTTGATTCAAAATGCTGGTTTTGTGGCTCTATAGCAGTGCGACACTATAAATAAAGTGGAATTTCTTATGTAACTTCAGCTGATACTTCCTTTTTGTTTTTTTTTTCCCAGCTTCTATGATTATTAAGTAACTTGGAATTACTCTTCAGTGATGTTTTACTTACATTGAAATTGAATGTGTTCTGAATATCTAGAATTTGTGCCAGCTATAAATATCGCTGTTACAATTCATTTAGATTTAATTGATATCTAAAAAAGGGAGGTTTGAAGAAAAAGATGACACTACTCTCCAAATATAAGGATAAGCTAAAAGCAAGTAATGCCTTAAACCTTTTTGCAGCATGTTCTAACAAAAAGCATAAGCAGAATCATCCATGTTATACTATGTGTATACTTTTTATCAAACAAATTCAGATAAGCTTATTTTTGATGATTGATAATATCTTGATAGGGGATGAATACATGCTTTACTTCGTAGATTGATACATTCTTACATGATGTGCTTTACTAAGTCTGGATTAGCGGCTGATATGAATCCTACTGAGTGAAATTTCTACATTTCAAGTGTGAATTCACACACCAAATGTGTAATCATCAAATTTATATTGCATTAATAGTTTCTTTGTAGCTTATTTCTTTTCCCAAACATCATAGTAAAATATCTTGTTTTGAAGTTTTTTTTTGCTTCACATTTTTTCTTACAATCAGCCTATCACCACTATACACTCACCGATAAAACAGCTGGAAATTTTCTGATGCCAATAACCTTGTATGGAAGTTTTTAGACATCTGTATTCAATTTTCATCCTCTTGTAAATCTTGCTATAAAATTTGAGCCTGAGAAAATACTGCAGTGTAATAAGATATGCACAACTAGCATTTATAGCAAGTATATTAAATGAGATGTATTAGCTCTTCTATTACACAACTAGATACATCCACTTTCTTTATACTATTCTCACAAAAGAAGAATCATACACAGTAATCTTTTGTAATATATGCAGTGACCACATTCAACATTATATATACATCACATTAATAGTATATAATAAGTCGACTATGAAATACACATATAAGAAATTAATGATAATGAAAATAGGTTATGTGAATTCATGAGCTCATAATTTACTATCAAACTTACACATTTTTTTAGAAAAATGAATTATTTACTTAAATTGAAGTTCCATTTCATTTGGAGAAGAATGTGCTTATCTATTCAATTCTTATTTTCCACACATGCATCATACGATGTATGATTTATAGGTAACTCAATTCATGTATATAATATCGACTTCAATAAAAATTTTACAGTATATATTATTTATTTTCTTACTAAAATAATCTATTACCTTTTTTTAAATTCAATACATACCCCACAAATTACTCCAAATTTGTTGGAATAATCTATTCTCTGTACCTCTCTTTAAATAAATTCAATACTGTTATTCCTATAATCTTTTTAATTCTACCAGCCATCTTTGTCTTACCCATTCTAGAGTCCCATACTATATAGTAATTTCATCAATTATTTTACTATCTTCTATTCATATAGTTGTCTATTTCATACACTGACAGTGAAAAGCTTTTCCAGAAATAAACTTTTTCATTTCAACAGCTTTTTCAGCTTTCTTACTTTTCATCTTTTCTACTTTTCAGCTTTTTTACTGACAAAAGTTAGTAGATATAGATATTCACCATACTCTTCTTCATATGTCAAATCCTTTCACAATATTTAACTTATTTTTAAGCTGACAAATACATCCATAATTATTAAGTTGCCAGTACAGATATACATATATATCTATCTATACTATTAAGAAGAACACATCAACACTTTACTTTGAAGAGCACTGGAGAACGAAAAACACTTGTCATTTCCTTCATCTCCTTCAGGTAAATAACATGAAGATATAAGGATAGCATGTCTATTTACACACCAGATTTTACTACTTTCTATTAATCATCTTCTTTATCTCTTCTATTTTTCAGCCTTGCTAATAATATGGCAGAAAACTTGAAGTATATACCACAAATCAGTCCAACCGAGAAAAACTGGAAAGCAAAAGTGATTGTTGCTGAAAAATTTTCGCCAAAGCAAGCAAGGCATGGTAGTAGTAGATATCAAAATATGGTGTTGATGGACCTTCAGGTAACTATCTTTCATTTCTATAGATAAAAAAATGTAATTTTTTGTTCTAGATTGTTTGCTTCTATTATTAAGAATTATAAAAAAAAATAGTTTTTTTTTTTAAAAAAATTCCTATTCCTAACTATTGCAGGGAAACATAGTGCACACAACACTCTATGATTCCAATATTACAGCCTTTGAAGATGAACTCCAGTTGAGCAAAACATATATTGTCTCAAATGCTGTTGTTAAAGATACAAAGCCTGAATACAAAGCATCAAATGGTGATGTGCAGTGGATAATATCAGGGAGAACACATGTTGAAGAAGTTAGTGAAAACCACATGGAATTCTTGTTCTCCACCTACACTTTCACTCCTTTTCCACAGCTGGAAAAACATATGGATTCCAACAGTGATATAAGTAATGTCTAGCCTATCATTTTTTTTACATTTTTATATGTTATATATATTTTTGCTTCATATTATAATTCAAAAGCACTTCTACAAATAATTATCAACTTCTATCTACTTCTAAACAGACTTCTCATACACGAGAGATCATATCAAATTTTATATAGACTTCTCATACATGACGTATAACATTTTGCAGGCATACTTGCAGTGGCTATTGACATACGATCAAAAAGACTCATTCAAACTCGATTTGGAAACCAGACTTATGTGCAGGATATATTCCTCATTGATAGAACTTTCCACACGATTATTTTAACAATGTGGGATAGCT
>CAIGRS010206727.1:0-11148 GCA_903798395.1 Fraxinus floribunda | reverse complement strand
AAAAGTTTCAATTGAATACACTCCCCTTAGTTTTGAATTATTTGGTTTTGTGTTTTAAATGTCATTATTGAAAAGCGTTGTTTTTGTCATTTTTAAAAATTATTTTGAAGAATAAAAATCCCAAAATCTCCTCACTTGTCTCTCTTTTCTTCCCCTCTCTTTGTAACATGCTGGAACCCTATCTTCCGACCATCGTCTTCACGGACCACCATCGGTCGACTGCCCACCTCTGGACGAATCAAAAACAGCCCTCAATTTAGTCCAAACAACAATTACTCGAAATGAGGGTCGTGTTTACGTTTCGAGCAGTCCAAAGAAATCTGTGATTCCGACGACGATGTCCGTTCAACTGATGTCGCGGATCACATGGATAACCTTCCTCTTTCTCTTCCTCTGGAGCACCTAACCCAACTATAGGTCAAATCCAATTTCAACCATAGCTCGTTGATTGTATTGGTGAACTTAGGATTGAAAACTGAAAATTTATGGTGGTAACGACTATGGTTGGTGTCTTGGTGATGGTGGTTGGTGTTGAAAATTGAACACACTTAAGGATTTCTTTGTAAATCTTATTTATTTTCAAAAACGCATTTTCAAAAATAGGAATGAGAATTTAAAAAATCGAAAATAGAAAACAAAAAAGGGCTTGAAAATAGAGAACATGCCCAAATTCTCCACCCCTATGTTAAGGGTATACTTATACGTCAATTCAAGATGAAAAACGAAAATTAAAAAATAAGGGCTCCAAATACTCCCTTCAACTTTCCAAAATGTCTAATTACATCGGTCTAACGTTCAAATAGTAAATGAAAGTCAAGATTGGCGTGACATTATCTTGCGGGCCGTTAACTCCCATATTGATCAAAGATGAAAGTAATAATCAAGAAATCCAACTCATACCTTCAAAAAAGCCATGCGTAACGAGCTGAGAACTATGCTTTGAACTCTGGGTCCATAATATGATCATGGGCGGTTCTTCTCCGCCATATATTTAGCTTGAATTTGTGTTTTTCTTTGTGATATTTAAAATCTCGAAAAGGGATTGTTGCAGAGAGAAAATCGTTGGTTTTGAGATTTATGTGCGCTCTGGAATTTGACCAACTTGTTTCAGTAAGAAGTGGAGGCAGCAGATACAAAAACTTATTAGACCTCACACTACGGTTATGAGGGTTATTGCCGATCGTTACAATTCATTTTCTTAGATATGTTCGTAAAAATAATTTAAATTTTATAGAGCAGATGCATCATTTGTCTAGTAAGTTAAAAATTCATTGTTATCACTTTAGAATTTACATGTTAATTATTTTGATAAACAAAGCTTTATCATGCAACATTCAATCCACCCATAAATCCAAGTTGAGCTGGTTTTGATCTAATTTTTATTGGTGGTAGAAAAACCCTTCTGATCCATGACCTTGATGAAGTCTAGTAGATTAATTCAGGCTGATGGGAGAAAAATACTGAGTGATCAAGAGCCCCATGGGACGAAAAAACAAGCTGTCACGTTACATCCCTATTTATGGGAAAAATATTGGCACAAGAATGGCATTACTCATAAATCCACAAAAATTTAGTTTAAACAATAGTGATACAACAATGAACTTCAATGCCGGTTTAAAAGGGTTTTCAAGATGTGGCCACCGAGTTCATTCATTTGGCCATTATGTTCAGTTAGGTGGGAAAAGGACTAGTTTATCCTTTCAAAGATACCTCTTCAGTCTCCAATACAGCACCACATCTATGGACATAACATCATCTTCCCTTTCTTGCAGCCCTGGAGAACATGTCTTTGATATTTTTTGAATTCTCCTCTACTTTGGCCTTCTTAGTTTGCCTTGTGGTCCGCACAGTTTTCTTGTCTACCTTGTTACTCTCCTGAAGGAAAAATGAATTGTCATATGGAGAGAGTGAGAGAGGGAGAGAAAAAAAAAACAAACTTCGTATACTCAACAAGAAAACGGTGGAGAAAAGGAAAATAAATGAATACATTCAACCCATGTTTATGTCCATTCTATGCAATCCACCTTACCAAACGAACCATTAGAGTGCACTTACCAACAGATTTGGCATTGGTGTTTCAAACCAGGCTGTTATTTATACTTGAATTTATTACTACACGTGTTTAAAAGGCATTGTACATAATAATATTGAAGAAAGTGAATTTGGTTAAACGAAAGAGGATGAATTTATCATAAAAACCCACATAGAATACCAGGATTAAGGAAGTAACAAACCTCGAACTTTAATCTAAATGGGAGGAGATGACAATCTTGGTCTACTCATTGTTTGCAAAAGATGTGCAATTGATCACATACTAGGAGAAAGAAAACAAATTATTAAGAAACTGTTCTGGTTTTACATACCTGAACAGGATTAAATGATGCAGGACCACTTCCGCTGGAATGTAAAACTACTTCAATGTCTCGTGTGTTCGCTGCCTCTTGTAAGTTTAATCTACAGTTGCAATCACCAAAAAATGATTGGTAAATACATAATAGTAGCTGGAGAAACATGATATCAGACGATAGCCCCTCCTTATCCAAATCACAGAAGAGTTAATCTCTTTCCAACCCCAATGCAAGATGTGTCAAGGTGTCCTATAAAAGTTAGCGAGGGACAGAGATCGATCAATGCAGAAGTGATCAATCTTCAGAGTAAATGTTGATCAACTTGCTCTTATGGAAATGCTTATTTTTTATCGCATATCAATCCAACATAAAAAAGATACATTCTTTTTGCAATATTTCAAAACTCTAGCTGTCATGCAAAAGTCACCGAAGTCATGGTCGGCCACATCTTACTCGCATGAAATGAGAGCAAAATTTTCTCCATATTTGGAAATTAAAATACTTATATTTCACAATTTGGATTACTGCAAAATCTCCTTTCAAATGTTTTATTAATTGTGAATCTATTTAAGTTAACTAGGATGCCTAACCTACTGCGCCAGACATATTAGTCATCACACCCAATCACTAGTGTATTTGGTTTCAATTTCAAAGCCATTCAGTTCAAAATAGGTGCTAGGCAAACTACCCTAGCTATTTAAAGACCGTGAGATGATACGACTATAAAGGGAAAAACAGATAATTGTTACTTGGTGAAAAGCAATACTTGAATTTGGTGCACAGGAGGTTCAACCAAGGCTCTTCCTTCAAGTACTCTCCCACTATTGACACTGCATCAAATACTGTAACCATCCAAAGATGCTAATCAGTTTCAAATCATTTTACACTTGGTTTAGGATACAGTAAGATCTACCACCTGTATACTTTGTAATAATATCAAGGCAACACAATGAACCCATGATCATTCACATTTATGAGACAGTGGCACATAATGCATAATGTTGGACACACAAATGAAGTAAATTTTAGCACACAAAAATGATTGAAGGCATGAATATAGACACAGTAATGTTAATGAACCAACAAGCCACCTGTACTACGAAGATATATTGCCCCGCAATCTAAGATGATGACATATGGCAAGCGGAATTTGGTAAACCTATGATGCATGGTAGCAATGCCCTAATATTTTGTGAATGAATTACAATCTCATTTGTTGTTATGATACGAATTTGACATCTTATACAAATCTCAAAAACTAAAACAAAAATTAGATATCCCAATCCTGTAATAACTCATACACAAGCCAACTTTAGTGCTTCGGGTATAAGAATCACATACACATGTTAACATTGAACAAATCAATGACTATATTTCTAACATCATGTGACTGTTCTATCTTACAGTTACTTTGATAAATTGTTTCTAACACACACCTAAATGGTGAGTCGGACACCTTGTGTCAACGGTTTGAAACTAATTAGCCCTTCAGATAAGGACATCAGGTGTCTTATTGGATTATCGATGCCTAATTAGTAATCTTGCAAAGTTGCAACTAGGATCTACGAATCAAATACCAAGAAAAGTGCATTTTGTATCATCACGGGCACTTGGGAATATCAAAATTCTTCTTATAATACGGCCACAATAAACAGATGAAGGAAAAATATATTGCCTGTAAGGTACAAGATATGCTTTAGGCTAATGTCAACTAGCTGGTCTTGGAGTAATAAAACTATCAGTCTTGACAGGATCCTTGAGACCAACTTTTTTTAAATTTACTCCTTATTGAAAATATTTACAAGATGGCTCTTCAATCTTCGGAATTTACTTGCCTCCTTATTGATTCTAGCATGTGCGATTAAATGTAATATTCAAAATCTTTTGAGTTGTGTCTCTTCATAGCCTATCTAATCCAAAATCCCTGATGCAAATTTCAGGAGGTTTGGAGTAATTAAAATTTAAAAGATGGCAGGAGAAAAGGTGACAAAATTTTGTACGTGCTACAGACATACATGTGTCTTTCTCATCTCGAGCAGCATAGTTCTTATCCAATGTTGGCAGAGTCTTCTTCAGTTGATGGACCTACAATTTGTCGAGGTATTAAATAAATGCATGGGGGAAAAGGGATTGTGCAAAATAACTACAAAATTACATCCTGCAAACTGAAGAACATGTTCTCATTAACTCTGATAGCCAGGTACCTACACATGAAGGCCAAAACAGAACAAAACTAACCTTGTAGCACAACCACCTCAATACCTTTAAATCATTGAGCCTAAAAAACTTGGTCGACCCAATTTCTGTAATAGAAATGGATAGGGCAACAGAAAATCCTTCATTAGTTAATTTAAAAAAAGATGACATAAAAATGAAGGAAACTATTTACTTTGGCAGCTATATGTTTGAAAAGAACAAAATAAACCATGGTAATACCACTCCAATACTTCACAATTCAGCTATTTCATTTCTGGAAATCTCTCCTATGATTTTGGAACGATATATAAGAGAAGATAGCCTGCACTGTATTATATAACTATTAACTTTGACATGGAAGTGGCCCAACCCATAAGAATTATTCTTTCATTTAGCCTGTTTGGTATTACTAAAAAATCTTATTAAAATTCGAGTCAAATTCAATAATTAATTTTAACCATACAATTCATAAGACTCACAACTTTTCAACCACACATTCCATCCACTTTTATCAAAATCTGCTAAAAATCTGATTCTAATCTCCACCAAACAAGGGATTAATGTGTGAGATTTTTATAAGGATAAATATAACGTGTAAGAAAGAAGAGAGAAGAGAGAAAAATTTGGTGAAACAAATTTAGACATAGTTGGCAATTTGCTTAACAAGAGTTATGACAAGCCTTGGTAGCTTGGTCCGAAGTGGAAAGATCCTAGTGGACAACCTTGTCAAAGATTTCAACAAACGATGTCGATCCGCTGCCACAAATCTAAGGATAGTGAAGACTGAAGACAGAACTGAATATTTTAGCAGTTCTATATGTTCTAAAATAGGTGATCAGATCATGTAACTTTAAATGCTGTAAGACAGGAAGAAGTACAGAAAATATGCCTCAGAAAAGAACACTAACAGCTGATATATGTATCCATAATTACAAGCCACTAATTGGAAAAATTCAAACCAACGCCCACCCCAACCACACACACAAAGCATTAAATGCAACATTGCCATATGTACAGCTTGTACCAAAAGAATAGCAAATAGATCACCTTTGAGATCACAGACTATTTGCATAGATTTCTCCGCAATGGACAACAGAGAATGATATCCAGGATAGCCATCAATATAAACTATCTCATCCAATTGCCTAAACTTTCCCAGATCATCCCCTTTCTGCACAAATTACAGTGAGGAATCACTAAAGATGATAAGGAGAAACTAGGCTACCACACATCTTTATGTTTGCACTTCACAAGTTGACTTAACAAAAAAACATGAATGTATCATATTTTTCAGAGTTCAGAAGAACGGCCATTGCAAAAATAGTGTCGATTTTGATATATAAAAATTATTGTCCATAACAAAATGGTTATATTCTACTGCTTGTGAGGTTAAGTCTAACTAGAAACATATGCCAGAAGAGCAAAGCAGTCAAGGAAAAGCATCTCAAATCCAAAAGCCGCAACCAACATTAAACAGTGACTGCAGACCTTCATCCGTGCTTCCTCAAAAATTGGCAACAGAATGAAGACAGGATCAACTGGAGTAGCAGTGTACAGGCGACCGTCTGTATGGGGAAAATGAAAATGAGCTAATCAGCTAAATAAGAAATGTTGACTGAGAAATTTTGGCAGGATTCGTATTATTCACTAGTGAAAAGTGATGTGGCATGAAGGCATTTGTAAGAAGACTGCAAAAACTAAAAGTTTTGCCAAATGGCATATATCAATCCGTTCAAATGGTCATCCATGGTTAATGACATATACACGGGTGTGCAAATTATGCTAAATGGATGTCTTCACCTTCACAAACATAGTCCCCAAGGAACCAAGACCCATACGATTGCTTGAACCAGTGAAGCTCTTGAAGAACTCTGTCAATAAAGAGGTAGCATGCCATATTTCCTGTCATATTAGTGAATTGCCTAAGAGACTTGAACATAACATAGCAGAATTAACATCCAAAGTTAACACTCGGTTTGGAACGCTTTATAAATCAATTTATAAATGGTCAAACTTCATTTTCAAGCATATTCCAATGGACCAACACATACTATCCATTTTTCCGCCAATCATTTTTATCTATTTATAAATGAAACCATTTACAAATTCTTTCAAACAGAGGCTAAATAATTTTTGAAAAGGTGGAGAACGGAATAATATGATAAACAAATTAATAAAATGATAAGCTGATATATTAGAGAACGAGCTAACCATATCTTGTTCATCTCCACAAGGCATAAACAAGTTAATTCACCGAGGAAGTAAAATTACCAGTTTTGGGATGCCTAAGTGATAAAAACTGGCCCACATGCTTCCCGCTTGTGGAAGGATCTGCAATTATAAGCTTATAAACCTAATAGATCGCTAAGGTTAAAAAATAAGGATGATTGATTGCATATCAGATTCAATTAGTTGTAAGCAAAGTGCTTCATCGATATATACAATGAAACATTCACAATAAAAGAATGACACGGAGACGAAAAACAACTATTGCATTGATTTATATAAGATGTACAAATACATTTCACAGAAAACACGAGGAATCGATGGCATATGCAGCTGGTGTCTAATTTATCAAATGGGCCTGCGTGTTTACTGTACAATAAAATTGGAAAGCTAGACTATTTGTGCTGGCACCTTTTTTCCGTCAAAGGCAAAGGTTATTAAAATTGTGGAAGGGTTGTACTACAATTTTACAAGTAAACTTGGATCCCAGGCCACCCAGAAAAGAAAAATAGGTCAACAATATCTAAAAGTAGTATACAACATGGCAAATCATCCAAGAACTGAGATAGGTGAATAAATTGCGATGCAAAGACATCTCAAGAGATGTATGCTTGAATAAAATTACTAAAAGAATTCAGAGTTTTCCTTTACAGTTGTAATATAACATCAAGAAATAGTCATAAAACAAATTTCATGCACGTGTCATGTTGTAACCCATGTTCTTTGCTCAGACGCTAACTCTTGAAATGACGCAAACTCTCAGTGGAAGTTGTTGAAAGGCTTTAACTTTGTTCCATTGCAATATATTGATGTATGGGAAACACATGAAACTCGTGAAATTTACAGAAATATGCAAAAATACATCTATCTCTACCCCAATCTCGAGAAAACGGAAAATAAACTGATAAAATAAAAATTGAAGCCAAACTCAAAAGAATTCTAATGAACAGATATTAGTAATTAAAACTTGGTTCAGCTGATAAATTTACATTGTATAATAAATTAGACAAACAAGAAACGTCAAGTACCAAATGCATAAAATCCGTATGCAAGATAATACCTGGTGCAATCAGAACGCGAGTTTCATTTACGCCTTCCCACCAAGCCATTGGGAGCTTTTAGCATGAAGAAGAATTAGAAAAAAAAAATACTCACTTCGACAAGCTGCAATCTTTATATGAATATTGACGCGTATTTTTTTTCTAACTCAAAATCTCCAGAAAAAAATATATTATTGGTTTGATCGGTGGCGACAGAGATTCGAAATCCCTGTGATTTAATTTCAAAAAAAAAACATATGTGTGTGTGTGTGTGTAAAACCCTAACCTTGAGCTTTGTCTTTCAGAGAGTAGATTTTTTCCGGCGGGAGTGTACCACTACCAATACATTGCTTCACATTTTACATTCGACATTATAAAAGAAAAATTAAAACAATGCGACACTTTCCCAACCAAACCATGTAAATGTAAAATGCGACTTAATTTATAGCGTAGAATATTGGAGGGAATAGAAACGGCGTGGGATGCAGCCTATTACTTTCCCCTCCACCTTTTCATTTTACTTTTTTGAAAAAAGAAATGGGTTAATTTTACAAACAGTCATTAAACTTATCTAAAAATTATAAAACGATCACTAAAGTTTAAAACTTACAGCAATGATCACTGAGATTTCAGGGGCTTTCACAAACAATCACTGACCTTACTATTAGGACTGTTATGATGTTAATTAAAACTTAAAGGACAAAAATACATGGATATAGAAGTTTGAGGACCTCAAATGTAAATTTCTTGCTATCAAGGCACAAACCAAAAAAAAAAAATTCCACGATTCACGATTTGAACTTTCAAGCTCTTTGGGAGAAAGTCACGCCATAATCTTTCAATCCGTAGGTTCCCTTGTGTTAATCAAGATTTTTTTTGGGTTTGGGTCTTAATAGCAAGAAATTTGCACTTGAGATCCTCAAGATTTTATGTTCACGTATTTTTGTCATTTACATTTTAATTAACAGCATAACGGTCCTAATAGTAAGTTCAATGATCGTTTGTGAAAGCGTCTAAAATTTCAATGACCGTTGCTGCAAGTTTTAAACTTTAGTGATCATTTTGTACTTTTTAAATAAGTTCCGTGACCGTTTGTGAAATTAGACAACCCAGATTTGGTTTAGTTAAAATTAACAATTAATTTTAACGACACATTTTGTAGAATCCACAACCTTTTAACTATACATTCCATCAATTTATTTATCAAAGTTCACAAAAAAAAAAAAAAAAAAAATGATTTTCAATTAAACCATATAGGGGCTTAAAGTCTAACTTTGACAAATATCAAAATGTATAATTATATTTATACCATGAATTTTATTAATTGTGCCAAAATATATTTTTAACGAACCTTCACAATCAATACTCAATTTTGTACTTGTGTTCCCAACTTTTTATCATCGCATTTTTATCTTTACCCTTCTATTTTTTTCAGTTTGTCTTTAATGATAGTTTTCATCCAAAAATCAAGTTAGAATGGCATAAAAAGACTAATTTGCCTATTGTTCCTTAAATTTAAAAAATAATTAATACAAAATTTTGACCATAATTTCGATACACGCTAGCAAAATATTTCAATAGAAATCGTCTATAGAGACATGATCTACTAATTAATTAAAGATTACAAATAAAAAATGCAACTAAAAAAAAGTTGAAGACAAAAGTACAAAAATAGACAAATTTCGAAAACTTTCATTACAATTAAAATGTGATATCGATGACAAGGGTGGACATTATTACCCAATCAAAATCTGAGAAATTTTGCAGAGAACAAGTCATGGGCGTGTTTGGTAGATATTAAAATCGAATTAAAATTGAAAAATTAGTCGTTATTGTTGACTTTTATTAGACGCATAAGATCGAATAACGACCATATTTTCAATTTTAATTGGATTTTAAGCTGTACCGAACATGGCCTATATATAACGTAGAATATATTCAACAATCATCATTTTATAACTCGCGTTGAAATGTCATTTTTCTTTCCCTTATTTCTTGAATATGTAATGAAATTTCAACCAAAAAACAAAGAAAAAAAAAATCCCACCCTAATCACATGTCAAAGAAACAAAGGAAGTAAATAAAAAGGTCCCCTGTGGGGAATGAAAATGGAGCTTATGTTATCCTTTGTGTAATCTAATTTTAGCTTTATGTGAAAGGTGGGGTTTAGGCACTTTAGACTCATCCATCCGTATGGTACCCTCTTTTTGAAATTATAGCTACCTTTTTGAGGTCGTGAGTATATATGAGTTGTGTCAATTTTAACTTGAATTACTTTACCTTATTGTTTTTATGATATGGGACAACCCAAGACGCTCTCATGAAAGAGAGTGTGGGTATTCTATGCCTCCACCATATTCCTATTACTTAGTCGTTCGAACATTTTTTTCTTCATTTTCTTCATTTTTTCCTTTTTTTTTCCTTTGGGTTTTGTTCATCATTTTCTCATTAATGCCTACCATATTTCGATCTAATATACGACATTGTGATGTAATAAGATTGTACTTAAATAACAAAAGAGTTTAGTCATTGAAAAAACAAAATAGTTAAAAGGTGTCACACGATTAAAATATTTTTCTTTTTCTTTTTTTTTGAGAAAACTTTGATCTCAACATCTAACAAAATAATGCAATTGACTTGTCATGCGACTATGTATCGATGTGTAGAGGCAGTACTTTCGTATGTACTCTACGCGACGTTATTTTTTAAAATTCTTATTATAAATATAAACGAAAGAAATTACGCAATAAAATATAGTTTCTAAAATTCTCATGGCCATATATGTTCCAAATAAATAAAATAAAATAGTTTTTTCATGGACATTTCTTTAAGGCGCCTATAAAAAAAGTTGCAGGGCCTTATTAGGGAAAAAAAAAAAGTTAAGTGTATTTCTTCACTACCCATATTTCTCGCCAAATCCATAATTAATTATGTTCCAGTAGACTTTGGAATGTGACAAAATCACCACTTTGTATTTTATTAATTGTTACTACAACAAAAATAGTCATTTGCAAGTTTTCAAAAAACATTGTCGAAAACCTTTTGTAATATTCAAACGTATGTTGTAAACCTCGATATTGTCGTAGAATAAAAGAATATGACAACATTTTTGAATTTTGCTAATATTCTTTTTATAACATTTTTTGGGTGTTGTCAATAACTTTTTTTCAACATTTTTTGAGTGTTGTCAATAACTTTTCTGCGATGTTTTTTTAGAGTTGTTACCAACTCTTTTGCAACGTTTTTTTTTTTTTTTGCCTGTTGTTTATGTTTATATCTAGGGATGTCAATGGACCGAGTCGAGCCGGCTCGGCCCTTAAGGCCACGAGCTCGGCTCG